>JAQFVV010001003.1:0-134067 GCA_028023455.1 Epiperipatus broadwayi | reverse complement strand
ATAGACATTGAATTACTAATATATATATATATTGTTACGCCGCTTTATATCTATATAACTTTTATCCGTACTTTCCTAAAAGAGATCGAGAGCTCCGAAACAAACATGACATAGCGTAAAGCTTTATTTATTTTCTTATATCGGTAATTGTTTACTATCAATACAAGGGGGCGCCAGACACGATGGTTTAATTATTATTTAACTTCTCGCATCACCTTACGTCATGTCAAAACGATTTCGAAGTCTAATCCCGCCCACCAGCTCCGACTCCCAGCATGGACCAATAGGGTCACTCAGGGCCACGATGTAATTGTTTCAGTAATTACTCCTGACGTAAAAGACGCACTGTACACTAATGGGAAGGAAGTTTTGTTTACTAACTGAGTGATCCTGGTACTGGACTTAATTATTGGTTGTTTGCGACCAATACGACTGTTCGTTCATCCCTCAAAACGATTAGGCTTCTAAGATCATCCCCCCTATGAATTACTTTCATCATTAGCATTAGACATTTATTTATATTTTTATTATAGGCCCGCCCAATTCTTAAACCTATCTTAACTAAGAGTAAATAAATAAACCTCGTGACTTACGGCACGATGTTGGCAAATGACATTTTAAAAGAACAACAAAACAAATCTAAATCTAAATTAGTGTAATTAAATGACAACTTTATTAGTGATTAAAAGGAAATAAAATAAGAATTTAATTGTATGAAAAGATTTGAGAAATGCTCGACTTGTTTATATACTGAACAAATTTATTAAATATAAAAAAGCAATATTAATTCAAAATTTATTTGCACACGCACACACACGCATTCACGCACTCGCCCAGAAAGAAACATATTATACATAATACAATGTGGAATACAAATTTCATTTTATATCTTGAAAATGATTGTGATGACTTATTGGATAGTAATTAAGGTTAAAGTTCATGTTTTGGAAAAGTCCTAAGATTAAATTTGATTTCATGAATGTTGAGGTTACGCAAAGATAAGTTACAATAATAGGTTAAATATTACGGAATCTTTTATGATTTAATTTATGCAAGTGTAAGTTAGTTAACTATGAGATTGCCTTTAAGAGTTTACGAGTGGAGTGAATGAAAACATAAAGTAAAATAAATTGTTTACCTAGGATTTGGATTTCGACTTCCGCTGCTTCGAATGAAATGAGGATTTGAACGTGGGAGATGGCATTTTCATAATGAAGTTATTCGTTTTCTTTAAAGTTGAGCATAGCATGGTCTGGACGATTCTGGTATTTCTCGGAACATTATTATTAAATCGGAGCATTAATTTTAAATGGAGATGTCGGTGAATATTCATAGCTTCGGAGATATTTGGTGGCGGAGCGTCGATCAATCACTGAAGGGTTTCCTAGCCCAGCATGATAATCGACGCTCTCAGTATTAATTTCACAGCGATCATCTTGAATACGGATACGGCGAAACAAAAGTATATTATTTTATATCAAGCTATATCAAGCACTATATTGAATATAACAAGCAAGTACGTTAAGCGAAAACATATAAGCAACACTATTAAGTCAGTTTAACCAAAAAAAAAACCATAGATTTTCCGTGATATTTATATGAGATGGATTTTATCTTAGGATCCAATCTCCCCCCAGAGTTCCATATTTTTAGAGTTGTCGTTAGGGTCCGCGTCTGATGTAAATGTTCACTCAATCCTTGTGCTCAAGGCAATTTTAGATCTAGGCAATCTCATGTTGCAATCTCAGTTAACAAACTTCTATTCATTCACACTTTGAGTGCATACGTGTGTGCGTGTCTTACAAGAACAATACAATTTACATTAACTTAGAAGTCGAGCATTTAATCTTTTCTCAAAATCATTTCTATAAGTTTTACTTTTACTATAATTATAATTCTAAAAGAAACCCTTTTTTTTTTAAATACCCCGTGGCGTATACAAGTGGAAATTATCTATTAATATTTATAATGGCATATTATATTTTCTTTTATAATATTTTTTTAGAGAATGTTATTTTATTAATTTATACGAAAGCCTTGACTATTTAATTAGACACTTATTATCTTTATTTTTACAAATGTATTTTAGAAAATGTGGGAAGAAAACTATTAAAGGTTACAAAATATAACGTTAAGAGTATTTTATAATGCTTGAGTGTGTGTGTGTTTACAGATACCGACTTTGTCTCGTTATATAATTATTTCCCTTGGTTTAAACCCTATGTAACGCTATTCCGTTACAATATTGATATAGGCACATATAATTTTTATCTAAAATTATTATTAAAGTAATCGTTCATAAAAGAAAAACATAAAATTAAACGTTGAAGAGTTTATTGCAGTTTGTTTTAGAAAAAAGATAAGAATTAAATAGTTTTCTTCAGCGTTAGTTTTTAAAAATAAAAAAAGCTACAATTGAATTGGTCCTAAGGGGGGAAGGGGAGTCTTGGTTTGAGAGATGAAACTAGATATTGTTCAAAAGTGGAAATAAATAGTTTTTATTAAGTATTCGTAAAAATATAATTTGAGAAGGTTAAGACATACAAATCTCTTTTCATCCAAGTTTAATTAAAGAAAAAAATAATGTTAAACTAACTAATGGTAAATTGTATTAAAAATATATGTGCGTATATATGTACATTTGTCAACAATATAAAAAATGTTATTATAAAGTTAGAAGAAGATTATCATTTAAAAAACACGGCAATGGCTATTAGATATTAATTAATATAAAACAATACGTTTTGCATGGCTATTACTAATTAAGCAATCGTTCAAAACACGTTTATCAAATGATTATCAATTGACAACAGATCTTTGCCGGAGATAGGAGAAAGACAACAAGGCACAGGTATAAATAGACCTCTTTTTTTATCGGACAATTCAGTTCCACAAATTAATTGAGTATTATTTGGAGTGCTGTTCAGAAATTAATTGTGTCAGTTAACAAACAAAATGCAGTGGTGAGAAGATCTTGGGAACGCACGTTTATCTCCAGCCCAGATGTCCGAGAAAACAGCAGATCTGCCCGTGAAATAATGTCAGCTTAACATCTTAGGAAAATCTCCGTCAGTATCTATTTGTCTCCGACAGCAATAATCGTGAAAATCAGGAAACTCAGCAAGGAAACGTCCCAGCCGGCTGGTAAGCATTTATAATGGAAATATCCTCACCGAAAGCAGCCTCCAAATAACAAAATTCTATGTCAACATTCAAAATCCTAGGTAAAACATTTGCGTATTTTATTTGTACTGTAATAGCCATTGCATTTCATTACTTAGTGCGAATCCTCCAAGAGTCTAATTATATAGAACTCGATATCATACATAAATGAACTATTGATGTGTGTGATTAAATTTCAAATGCTATGTAATACTTTATTATTATTTATGTGTGTGTGCATGAGTTAATATGTGCGTGATCCTTATATCAATATTATTAGTTAAATTAGATAATTACCAGTGTTTTGTTATGAAAGTAAACAAGAATATTTAAACTAGTTTAGAAAATGTTAATTTAAAATATGCATGTGTTTTATTAGAATGTTTAAATTTAGTAAATAAATGTTAGTTAATAAATTATCTTTAAAATTAAACTTTATTTGTCGGTCAATTCTTTTATCAATCCTTTTACCAAATTCTTTTTATAAATTCTTTTTAACAAATTCTTTTATTAATTCTTTTAATCACTAATTAAGTATAATCTATTAGTGATTACAAACAGCTGAGCTAGTCGTGTGATTTAGGCGTTGAGTTAGTGGCCATTGTTTAAAGTGCTAAGTTATTTATTCATCCTTGAATAGACAGCTGACGCCCGTGTTTATACAACAAACAAAAAAAGTGCTTTGAACTTGGTGTTGAACTCCACAATGAAGAAGTTATGTCCTGGAAATGTAATATTAGTTATATACTTTATAGCTATCGTTTGGGCATACATACTTTCGATATGTTCTTCTTTCCCTAAGACGAGGCGGTGTTTGAATATGCAGATTTGAATTCAGTTCAATGGCTAGACCCAACTTGGGGCTGAACCTAAGAAACAATAGTAAAGAAATACTTTGTTTCTTGTTTGAAAAATTTGTTTTATAAAAAAGTTAAATTACGTATGTGAAAGTGTTTTAATTTTAAAAAAAGAATTGACCGAAAACTTTTTTTTTCGAAATGAAAGGAGATTTTGACATTTATGCTATCAAATCAGAGACAGCTGATATTTGGGCGGAGTTAAAGCATTAGATCGGGTAGAAAAATGGACAAAAGGGGTGGTCAGTGTGTGTTTCCGTTTTACTCAGAAATAAATAAATAAGTTGTATTTAAATTTAGTTTAACATAAGCGCTAGTACTTTAAAATTGAAATTTTCGAAAATGGATCCGAAAGAAAGCCCAATATATTTTTAAAATCCCCAATTAGTAGAAAAGGAGAAAGAAGAAGTATCTGAGATGAAAATGATGATGAATATGATGCAAGAGTTCAAAGCAGAATTGATAAAAGAAATGCGTCAAGAAATTAAACAAAGTCAGTTAGAACTCAAAGCAGAATTGAAAGAAGAAATTAGTCAGGTTAAAACAGAAATTAAAGAACTCAGAGCAGTAGTGGTAGAAATAAGATGTGAGATAACAGTAAAGGTAGAGGCAGAACAAGAAGTTATAGAGTTAGATTTAATTAAAGAAGAAAGTCAGGAAGTTGAAAAAGGAAGTTGAGGTCACAGAAAGAAGTGAAATTAGTTAAGTCATGAAATAGCGTTGTGACAGATAAAGTAGAAACTTATGTAGATCAAAAGGTAGAAAATAGCAAAGTTTTACAAAGAATTAAAAATAAAAAGGTTAAAATGCACGTTTACATTCCTATGAAACATTAGATTTAACCTTTTATTTTTAATTGTAAAACTCTTTTACACTTTCTACCTTTTTAAATCCTGCATAAGTTTCTACTTATCTATCACAACGCTATCTGATTCTAATTTCTACTTCTTTCGTGACCTCAACTCCTTTCAACTTCCTGAACTCTGCCCATTCATCAGCAACTCTGCCTTCTTCTCTGGTTCGGTCTCTACCTTTACCGTTATCTCACATCTTATTTCTCCCAAAGCACTGCTCTGAGTTCTTTGAACTACTGTTTTAGCCTGACTAATTTCTTTCAGCTTAATTCTAGCAGTTCTGGCTGACTTTGCTCAAATTTCTGACACATTTCTTTATCAATTCTGCTGAGCTCTGCATCATATTCATCATCATTGTCATCATCACGCATCTCAGGCTACTCACTGCATGAGCTGGGGATTTTTTAAAATATATTTGGGCTTTCTTTGGACATCCATTTCAAAATTTCAATTTCAAAGTACTAGCGCTCGATTAAAGCTGAATTTAATATACGACTTAATTATTTATTTTCTTACTATCTTGGCTAACATTAACTCAGCCTTTTGACCTCCGCTTCTCCCCTCACGATCCCAATGCTTTGAGCCCCCCACTAAATAGCAGCTGTCTCACAATTTGATAGCATAAATAGCAAATCTCTTTTCATTTCGAAAAAGTTTTAGTCAAACTATTTTTAAATTAAAACACTTTATCAAATAAATTATTTTTGTATAAACAAAGTGCCTCAGGCAGACTGAGAGGGTTAGCAGGTCTAGCCATTGAACCGTGACCGAATATATTTATTGAATCACAGTGCTATCTCTAAACTCAGGAAAATTTCCTCTTGGAGATATCTAACTATTATAAAAATAACTATAAAAATATATAATAACATTATTTCAGGTTTGCTCCAACTGTGAGTTCAACATGAATTCAAAGCACTGTATAAACACGGGTGCCAACTGCTGATATAAAGAATAGACGCACTTTTGAATAGTGATAACTAACAAGCTAAACGACTAGCTCAGTTGTTGTAATCATATAGATTATACTTAATTAGTGGTTAAAAGACGATAAGATTTCATTAAAAAGTATAAGAGGTATAAAAAATTGATAAAGGTGAAATTAAAAGGAATTGATAAAAAATGATTTGATAATATACGTTTAATTTTAAAGATGAATTTATTAACTAACATTTATTTCTAAATTTAAGCATTTTATAATTCATAAATAAAAATAACATATTTTGAGATTGGGAACATTCTAAACTGAGATTTACATATTCTTGTTTACTTTCATAACAAGCTTTAGTAATTTATCCTGAATTTAACAAATAATATTGATTACAAATAAAGGATCCGCGTACTAACTCATACTTAACTGTAATAATCATTATTACATAGCATTTGAAATTTTAATCACATTTACGTCAATTCGTTGTGCGTCATGATATCGAGTTTATATAATTAGACTCTTGGAAGGACCATTTGACGCTAATGGAATGCAATGGCTATTACATTATAGCGAAAATAAGCAAATATATTTCTTTTTTAGAATTTTGAATGTTGGCGAGTAAAATTTTGTTTGAACGCCCATTGAGGATATTTCCATTATAAAATGCTTACCAGCTATTGCGGGTTTTTATTTCCTTGCTGAGACTCCTGATTGCTCGAGAGATAAATAGATTACTTTAGCCGAGATTTTCAAGATGTTAAGCTGACATTATTTCGCGGGCGAATCTGCTGTTTTCACCAGGCTGAGAATGCATTCCAAATTTTCTCAGCACTGCGACTGTTTCTTAGCGACCAATTGAATTTCAGGCTACCTCTCTCAGCCTTTTGTGAACTCATTGTCTCCAACTCAACAATTTGTGGAATGAGAATGACTGTCGATAAAAGATTTCTATTTGTCTGCAGCGTGATTGTCTTCTGTTTAGATCTGTAATCAAATTCTTTATCAATTGAGAAATCCTTATTAATATTTTAAATTTAATAAATAATAATAATATAAAAATATATATTTTTATATTAATTATCTAATTTACTTATGTTTTTTCAATGATATCTTTCTATACATACATTTATATATTTACAAATGTACATATATCTGCATATATTTTTAATACAATTTACTATTTAATTTTAACATTATTTTTCTTTAATAAAGTGAATGAAGAAAGATTTGCGTATCTTAACTTTCTCAAATTATATTTTTCTGAATACTAACAAAAACTCTTTACTCCTTTTACAACCCTTATCTCAAACCAAGACTCCCCTTCCCCTTTTATATATATATAAATAACGGTAAATGCAATATTATAGTCTAAATTATTTTGTAGCACTTTTGATTATGTGATAGTTCTCATCAGCTTTAACTGAATTTCAATTTTTTTAAACTAAATGTTACATATTGTACCAGATGGTTCCGCCGAATGAAGTATATTTACACATATATATGTTTTTCTGGTTTCATACTTCTTCATAATACATTTATAATCTTATAAACATTATGTGAACGAACTGGCACCTTCAAGCAAAATGGGAGATATTATTGATAGCTTTAACTACAACAAGAACCCACCTCGGCTGCTAGATTCAAACCCCTACTATCCAAACACTTTCTTTGTTTTGGAGTAAACTCCAGGTGCCAGCTATCTATTCAGAAGAATAAACAACGTATTTGGTCAGTAGACTCATAATCCAGCACTCAAAAACACCCCAAAACTAGCCCAGTCTAATTTTAATCAGTAATAAAATATAGAAAAAGAATTGATAAAAAGAATTGACCAACAAATAAAGTTTAATTTTAAAAACAATTTATTAGCTACCATTTACTAATTTTAAACATTTTTATAAATCTAAATAACACACACATTTTAAGTTAACATATAATATATTTTATGAGAAGGCATCAATAATCTTTGACATTTAAGTTATCTAACATTCACAAACACTCACATCAATAGTTCATTTTATGCATGCTTATAAAATTCAAATTACTTGTCTCTGTAGGATTTACGAATTACAGCAGTGGCTACTACATATAAATGAGAATAATAAAATGTTTTACCTAGGATTTTTGGAACGTGGATATTGCTTGTTTTTAGCTGCATCTGACAGAGTATATCTAATAAAGGATATCTAACTGGTTAGATTTGACGTTTCTTGAAGAGATTTGATGCTAATCCATTGGTTTGATTCTTGGAGACAGTGGACTATTGATGGAGGATTTTTGAGCTGTTAAGTAGACATTATTTCATGGGCAGATCTTGCTGATCTTGTTGGGCTAAGGGCTGAAAGAAGAGTGTATATTTTCATAAGATGCTCAGTACTGCATTTCTGTTTCTGGATACATAATTTAAACAAGACTGATACTGAAAACTAGGCTGAAACTGAACTCCGATAAAAACCTGGCTATTTATATATGCAAATTGTTTTCGTTTTAATATCCTCCGCCAATAGGTGCAATAGGTGTTATTGAAATTCCTTTAGTAATTAATCCTAAGACAACATGTTTTTGAAGATTGTTTAATTAGTAGTAGCCATTTCAAATGGTGTTTTTAAATCCTTAATTAGTAGCCCACTGCTGTGTTGTTAAATACATTTCATTACAATATTTATTTTCATGTGTTTGTCAATATAATTTTAACATGCATTTATCTTATTAACGAGCTAACATTTATTTTTATTTACCATCACACATATATACACATTTATTCTAATAAGCTGGAATGAAAAGAGATTTATATTTTAACTTTTAATTTATAATAACACTTTTTAACTTTTATGAACTCTTAGTTTTATCATTTCTAAACAAAACTCCCCCTCCCTCCTTTTAACCAATTAGTTTCTAACTTTTATTTCAAACTCTTTTATGAAAATAAACTGTAATAAACTCTTCAACATTTAAATACGTTTTTCTTTTATGAAAGATTATTTTAATAATTTTTCTACATAAATTAGTATGTGCCAATTTTAATATTGGTACAATATATTTTCATAAGCTGTGTATGGCAGTATTTGCACCTTGCCTATTAATAACATCATTCTTATATTTATCAATTAATATTGCCTCTTTAATTTTCCACTTTTTATGATTTTTTTCTTCCATTAATATTTTTATTTCATTACTATTAAATGTAAACTTATAATTACAAGTTTTTTCATGGTCAAAGAATACTGAAGCTATATTAAATTGACTATTTACGTTATTTTTAATTTCATTATATAATAATTGATGCTCCTTCAATCTTATTTTTACAAAACATCTTGATTCACCGATATAAAATTTCTGACATCCATATGAAATTTGATAAATTGTATTACTTCTTTGCAATTTAGGAATTATACTCTTAGAATATATATATTATAATATTACAAATCGATGTCTATATTGCTTCAAAATAATATACGTAAATTTATAAATAAATATTTGAAAATACAGTAATTAAAAGTTTATAAAAATTATATGTATAACCGTAACATAGAAGGCTTTCAACTAACTTGTAGCTTTGTCAACTATCACTTTTAAAATGTCAGCTTTCCCATAATTCCATGTCAACTTTCCCATAATTCTATGATCTTAACATTTGCTGCTTGCCTATTAATTAAATTCTGCTTGTGTTTATATATTAACATCGCCTCTTTAATTTTTCTAAATTACAGTTATACATATAATTTTTATAAACTTTTAATTACTGTATTTTCAAATATTTATTTATAAATTTACACACACACACACACATATATATATATAACTTTGTATTTACTAGAAGTAATTTGATATGTATTTTTAAACCAATGAGTAAATATTAGTATTTTTATATATGAGTGTATTAATATATTCAGGAAATTATAATGCTTAAGAAAGTCTAAAATATAGTTGAAAGGTTGTGTACATTTTTGTAATGTTCATATGATGCAACTTATTAAACTATGTTGGCAAAAATCAAAATAAATGAATTGTAAGGTATTAGACTTTCTTTGTTTGTTTGTGCTAATTTCATTTGTGTACCCTAAATAGCATTTTGGAGAGGTGATGAAAGAAAAAATAGTTTGAAATATGGAATCTTTCATGGTGTTATTTCTTTGGGATTTCATTTAATGCTATTTTTATTTTCTTTACTCACATTGTCTAAGATATTGGTATTTGTTTCTGTCTTTTTGTAATGCTTATTTTTTCTGAATGAACTGTTTTAGAAACTTGACATGAGGACATTTTTTCTTCAATGTAGGTATCTTGATTTCTTGAAGCCAATATTATTAAAGTCAATACATCCATATCATTGATAATCTGAGAAGAAAATGCTCAAAGTCCTTGTTAATGCCTATATTATTAAGGTCAACATGGTTATGAAAATAATATTGGCATCAACAAGGGCTTTTAGCATTCATTCTCAGATTGTCAATGATATTTATGGCTGAGGAGTTGGAGCGTGGAGAATACTGAAGCTTGTCCATTAAGGTTTGAAGATGTGCTACCTTAATATAAACTGAGCAGTGTTTGTATATATGTGTGGAAGATGGTGATCTGGACCAACTGATGAGTCCTGATTCAGCATGAAATGCATATATTGAAGGTTATTGATATTTTTCACATGTACGTGGTCACATGTATCAGTTGTATAAGATGGATTGGGTAGCTGTGGAAAGTTTGAAAGTCTGAATTTAAGTCCTTAAAATATATATATGTGTGCACACATGTAAAGAGGTATTACATTTTCAGTGCATATTACATTAAACTAAATGCATCATATATAAAAAAAATTATAATTTTTCTAATATTTTTCTACATGTGTATGCACTTGTAAGTGCTGTTATATGAAATTTTTATAAATTAAAGGTGGAGGAGGTATAAGTAAAAAAAGAAATGTCACAATAGATATTGTCATGCACTTATATAAAAATTATTGTACAAATAAATTTAAATTTTGTCAATTGTACAGTCTATTTGTAAAATTAAAAAATATAATTTTTAGTCTAGTACAAGTAATTAATGAATATTAGATGTATTTAATAAAATTATTTTCGCAAATAACATTTGATAAATGTTAATTAACACTATAACAAAACCCTGTTTTACCTCTCACTAGACAGGTGTATACTACCAAATATGGATATAATGTATCAATATACGTGCCTGTGTATTTTTATTTAATTAAGTGGTTCGACCTAAAATATTATTATTCAAAACTTATGGGTTATTCTCGCAACTATAATATATCCCGAACATGTATTTATGGTCATCCAAAGAACACCAAGTGCCAATCCTATATGAATATAGGAATTATACGAAGTGGATATATTACCAACAAGAATACTATTTACATAATGTGAGAGAGATTTTGACCATCAGCTAGCTCAGTCTCATGGTCGGGTGATGTCACAGCCATGAGTAGCTATGAATGGGGTTAAGAGTTCTCTTTTATTTTTATTTTTAAACATAAAAATAAATAAAATAATCATAAACTAAATAAATGGATTTATAAACAATTAAACTAGGTCAATACTCTACTTTCTTGATATATTTATTTAATATTATAAAAAAAAACAATATTTAGCACTCTGTCATTTCAAATTGCAATCATACATCATTCTTTTCAATAGATCTCTCATACATATCTCAAGTAGTGAAGGTCGATACTATGAAAAGTTTGTATCATGTGACTTTCAACACTAGTTACTTCATTACGTCTGTAATGGAATGATGCTTTAAAAAAAACCTTATAAAGTAAGTTCGTACGTCACCTTCACTGATTATTGCAAAATACAAAATGTCCTTTTTATAAAGATTTAAAAAGATCAATGATTAAAGTTTTTTACCTGGCTTTCCCAGGAAGTAGTAGAAGCAATTTTATTTATTTATTATATAGTTCCATTCCGTAGATAAATTAGGCAATTCAAGGTAATGATTTGAGATCTTTATGTCCATTGTCCGACGAGGTTCATTTGATTCCATGCTGGAATTATATGTTGTTTTGAGGCATCATGGTTTTATTGAGGTGGCTGCAGCAGATTGAGGGGGGGGGGGCTGAATCCAATGCAGCTTCTCTTACACCAACATTTCTTTTGAAATCGCCATTATATATTTTAAATATTAAAACCGTTTAGGCGTTCTCTATTGTAGCTCTGCCAGAACAAGATCCTATGCATTCTGGGTGGCTCACTTTTATAGCCCCCTCCATTGGTTCTAGAAGCTTCTTTTTTATCTCACTTCTCATTTTCAATGTGGAATAACCAGATCTGTTAGACATGTGAAAACTTGTGTCGTAGCTTCTATTGTAATATAACAGAAAATAAAATCTCATTCTGCCGGAAAACTCTAGTTTTTTCCAACAGGAAACAAAAATCTTATTTCTCTCTTTTCACTACTTAATTCATTCATACACACATTTGTCACACACATATATATATATATATCATTTAAAATGACAGAGTCTCTCTCCCCGTGTTTATGTATTTGTAACCACCACCACGTAATACACAAAATTAAATATATATATATATATATATGTTTACTGATTAAATAATTTATTTGTGACTCGGTTTGAACCCATTCTGTCACAATACCTCCTCCTCCAAAAGCCATCAATTACATTTGCATATTTTGAATGGCTCTTTTTGTACAACACTTATGTATTACCTGGTTCTTTGATTTGCCCTTTGCTTGCATAGGGCCAGGCCGGCTTTAATGATCGAGCATTATATGACCCCCTGATTCCATGCCAAGTGTCCACCCAAAATGCATTATACCCTTGATTATGGCAGATAGTGTATGGGCCTTCATATAGGTTGAAAACTTGCAGCATACAAACTTACCCAAATCACTGACGTGAGGGGTTTTAACCATGACTCTATCCCCTACTTTAAATATGGGTGCCCTATGTCTCACTTTTTTCCCCTTTGATGGCTCACCAGCCGCAATGGCTGATATGCTCTAATGTGGTCACTCTTCTTGTCAATAGGTAGTTCTTCCATCCCTGGCACAAAAGTCTTCATCTGACATGGTATGTGCTGTCCAAATTGGAGGCGAAATGGAGCAAAACCGCTAGATTCATTTATGTTCCAGTTTATGAAATCCACCACTCGAGGAGTCCATTTAACCCAGGCTTTATAATTCATGCCTGTATACATGCAAAACAAATACCCCAACTCCCTCATTTTCTGATCACAGAGGTTGGATTGTGGGTTCCTGATGGAGGTAAAATTATGTCTAATCCCCTGTTTTTGGATCCACTTGCGCCATTCTTTGGACATGAAAGGAGTACCATGGTCAGACAATATGCTCTTGGGCTTTCCAGTCTCTGTAAAATGTCTGCCTTCTAGCATGTTGATGGCATTCTTTGCATTCGCCTGCACAATAGGATATGCTGACACGTATTTTAAGAATAAATCGTATGTGATGAAGAGATAATTTTTTATTGAATGCCGGCAGAGGGCCATAAAAATCTAATGCTATCATTTCTTGTGGTCTATTTGGCATTATTGACAGCAAGGGAACTGCATAATTCCGGTTTGCTGGTTTGGTTCTCTGACAACTTTCAAACTGATGCATGGATGTTCAGCCAGTAAAACCATTTTTGAAACAAATGCTCTGTTTTTAAAGCACCATAATGGCTGTATAGTTGGTGGACCTAACTTGTCACCTCTTTTCACAATGTAGGAGGTATAACTGGTTTCCATTGCTCTGGATCATCATGTGTCCGGTACTGTAGAATATTTTTGTGAAATTGGTACCTTGTTTCCTTTCCTGTCTTTGTTGAGCTGTCACCATTTGTTCTCTTTGCTATTTGTTTGATTATCTCCCTTAATTCTTCATCTTGATGCTGCCAATCTTCCAAATAAGCCAGGTCCTCTTCAACCCTCTTGTTCCTTCACACACACACACACACATATATATATATATATATATATATATACTGGCAAGATACAGTTTCTCCACACCCGTATAATCAGGATGGTGACCAGATGGATTCCGGCTCAAAATATCGGCCACAATATTCTCCGATCACTTACAATATTGAACAGTATAATTATATTCCTGCAACAACAAGTTCCAATGGATCAGCTAGCTGTTGGTGAGGTAGATATAATTTATAAACTCGAGGCTCTTATGATCTGTCATTACGATGACTTCTGACTCTAACAAAAACAGATGAAACTTCTGAAATGCCCAGATGATTGCCAGCGCTTCCTTTTCTGTAGTGGAGTAATTTAATTCAGGCCCTTTGAGTAATCTGCTGATGAAATACTGCACTCCCATTTGATTTGTTTCCTGTATTTGTGGCAGTGTAGCCCCCAAACCATACCCACTGCTATCTGTTTGTACCACAAATGGTTTGATAAAATCCAGAAAAGAAAGCATAACTTGTCTAGTAAATCCCTTTTTTATGTCTTCGAGAGCCCTCTCCTGTTCTTGATCTCATTTCCAGGGTGTACCTTTTCTCATTAATCTAACCAAAGGTTCTGTCCATTCAGCCAATCGCTCATGGAATCTGTTGTAGAGGTTTCCATTCAGCCAATCGCTCATGGAATCTGTTGTAGAGGTTACAAAGACCCAAGAATGACTGTACCTGCTTTCGAGATTTAGGTTTAGAAAACTCCTTGATGGCCGATACCTTGTCCGGGTGGGGTTTCATACCCTGGGCTCCCACCAAGTGACCCAAGAATGTCACTTCATTTTTCATCATAGTACTTTTTTAAATTGATTTTGATACCCTTATTCTGACATTCCTGAAGAAACATCTCCAACATCTTTTTGATGCTCTTCAATACTGGATGAGACTATCAATACATTATCAATGTACATAGTTATGCATTTCTTGATTTCATCCACCAACACTTGGTCTAGACACCTTAACAAACCAGCTCCACTATTTATGAGCCCAAATGGCATTCTGTTAAATTGGTATGAGTATCTTCCATACCAAAAAGCTGTATATTGCCGGTCCTCTGGATGGAGCTGGATCTGCCAGAAACTGCCCGTCAGGTCGAATGTTGAGAATACCTGCTTATCCTTGAATCATCCCAATAACTCATGTATCAGAGGTGGAATGTTATGGTCTGGAATTGTTGCCCTGTTCAATTGTCTTCCATCCAGACATAATCTAATGGCCCCACTCTTTTCTTAACCACCACTAGGGGGTTACAATATGGTGATGAACATTTAGATATTATTCCCCATTCTACCATCTGGTTTACTTTTTTTGTTACCTCCTCCCTATATTGGTATGACATGGGATATGAGCATGATTGCAAAGGCTGGTCCTGCCTCAGTTTGATGCGTTATTCAAAACCCGGTGTTATGCCTGGTACTTCTGAAAATACCTGATGATATTGATGTAATGTTTGCCTGAAAGCCTCCATCTCCACTTTGTTTGCCACAATTATCTCCTGGATTTTCTCTTCAATCTCGCTCTCTTTCCCTTCTGTCTGGATTACTCCTATTGATTGATGTAACTGTGCTGTGGTACACTTGGTGGCTTCCTCTTCACATGTGAACTGACTGGTTTTAAAATCTATTTCACATTGATACCATTTCAAGAAATCTGTTCCTATCAATATGTCATGTATCAAATCTTTCATAATTAGAAAGACATGATGGAATGGTTTTCCATTGATATGAATATCCATCTATACTTGCTTTGGTTCAACCCTAGCCATTTTATTATTTGCTATTCTGATTTGGATGGGTTTAATGGGTAGGGTCCATATGCTAGTCTGACAGCTGATGATTTGTGTATACACTTCCTCAGACATCACAGAGATCTGGCTGTCAGATTCCACCAATGCCTCAGCCTGCCTCACAGGAATCTCAATTTCGATTTTTACGACAGCCCACACTTGCATATTTAGGAATGCATTCCTTATCAGAACATATCAGGTTTCCCATGCACCTCTCTTCCCCTTTCCGGTCCCAGTTTTCTTCTTTCATTTCCTTCTGCCACTGTTTGCTGATCTCTAATTGTCCTAGTACTCTAGAAACCTCCTTTACACTTTTACTTGATGTATCCCCTATGCTTATCATTACTTTTCTTGGCAGATTTCTGCATACAATCTTTAAAATGTTTTTTTCTGACAAATTACATGCCTCTAATTCCCTCAGTTGTGCCACCTGACATCTGAAGAACTGGACGTGTGTCTCTTCCCCTTGCTCCTTAAATCTTTTCTGAATGATATGGGCTTTGATCAGTTACTGAAGTTTCTCACTTCAGAACATTTTGTTTATAGCCCTCTCATACTCTCCAAACATCTTTGGTTTCATCATTAGTGACCACCACCAATCCCAGGTTTGCTCCTGCAAGTGGCTGTGGGCCACTATGATTTTATCGCATTCTCACATCTCATATCTGTAAAAGTATCTTTTTAAACTTTTTAGATGTTCCCTGGGCTTCCCCCCTTTTTCCCTTTGAATATCTGTATTTTAATCATCTCATTTCCTTCCCTCTCCATCTCTCTCACCCTTATATATTATTTTAATTTATTTCTTTGGGTTTCCTATCTCTGGTTGGACATCTCAGACTCACTCCTCCATCCCAGCACCCTGCACTGCCCTCCTGTTAGCCACTTTACTCTCAAAACCTCATCCACTTAGATAAACAAAAGATAACAGATTGCGTATCTTTGACCTACTGCACCAACACAACATGACAAAATGTTTATTTCTTGAAACCTCCCCCATCAACCAACAATAATCATGGATTACCTATTCTTGGCCTATTGCACTTCCTTTATTTAAAATGATCCGAGCGATATATATGCCAAACAAGTGTACTTTAATCTATTTAAAGTGATTCTTGTTTGAACCATCTATTTATATATACAAACGATTTCCCGTAATAATCCAACTAAATATTGTTTTGATAATGGATTTAAAAAGAAAACACAGCATGTATTTTAATTTATTTAAACTAATTGAGTGATATATATACAAAACAAATGTACTTTAATCTATTTAAGATGATTCGCATTTGAACCATCTATTTAAATATACAAGCATTTCCCCCATAATAATCTAAACTAAATATCGCGTTGTTAAAGGATTTAAAAACAAAAACAAAACAACAGCATGTATTTTAAAATAAACTGATTGAGCGGTATATATATACAAAACATGTATACTTTAATCTATTTAAAGTGATTTGCATTTGAATTCTCTATTTAAAAACTTATAAACGCTTTTCTCGCAATACTATAAACAAATATCACTTTGTTAATGTATTTCTGATATCTCATAACTCTCCCCATTCCCCTCTATTTCCCTTCAAAGCTCTTTAGTTGGGATGCCATTATAACAAAACCCTGTTTTACCTCTCACTAGACAGGTGTATACTACCAAATATGGATATAATGTATCAATATACGTGCCTGTGTATTTTTTTTTAATTAAGTGGTTTGACCTAAAATATTATTATTCAAAACTTATGGGTTATTCTTGCAACTATAATATATCCCGAACATGTATTTATGGTCATCCAAAGAACACCAAGTGCCAATCCTATATGAATATAGGAATTATACGAAGTGGATATATTACCAACAAGAATATTATTTACGTAATGTGAGAGAGATTTTGACCATCAGCTAGCTCAGTCTCATGGTTGGGTGGCATCACAGCCATGAGTAGCTACGAATGGGGTTAAGAGTTCTCTTTTATTTTTATTTTTAAACATAAAAATAAGTAAAATAATCATAAACTAAATAAATGGATTTATAAACAATTAAACTAAGTCAATACTCTACTTTCTTGATATATTTATTTAATATTATAAAAAAAACAATATTTAGCACTCTGTCATTTTAAATTGCAATCATACATCATTCTTTTCAATAGATCTCTCATACATATCTCAAGTAGTGAAGGTCGATACTATGAAAAGTTTGTATCATGTGACTTTCAACACTAGTTACTTTATTACATCCATAATGGAACAAAGCTTTAAAGAAATCTTATAAAGTTAGTTCATACATCACCTTCACTGATTATTGCAAAATATAAAATTTCCTTTTTATAAAGAAGATTTAAAAAGATCAATGATTAAAGTTCTTTACCTGGCTCTCCCAGGATGTAGTAGAAGCAATTTTATTTATTTATTATATAGTTCCATTCCGCAGGTAAATTAGGCAATTCAAGGTAATGATTTGTGATCTTTATGTTCATTGTTCGATGAGGTTCATTTGATTCCATGCTGGAATTATGTGTTGTTTCAAGGCATTATGGTTTTATTGAGGCGGCTGCAGCAGGTTGGGAGGGTCTGAATCTGATGCAGCTTCTCTTACCCCAACATTTCTTTTGAAATGGCCATTATATATTTTAAATATTAAAACCATTTAGGTGTTCACTGTTGTAGCTCTGCTGGAACAATATCCTATGCATTCTGGGTGGCTCGCTTTTATAGCCCCCTCCATTGGTTCTAGAAGCTTCTTTTTTATCTCACTTTCGATTTTCAATGTAGAATAACCAGATCTGTTAGACGTGTGAAAACTCATGTTGTAGCTTCTATTGTAATATAACAGAAAATAAAATCTCATTCTGTCGGAAAACTCTAGTTTTTTCAATGTGAAACAAAAATCTCGTTTCTCTTTTTTCACTACTTAATTCATTCATACACGCATTTGTCACACTCACATATATATCATTTAAAATGACAGAGTCCCTCCCCCTGTATTTATGTATTTGTAACCACCACCATGTAATAAACAAAATTAAATATTATATATATATGTTTACCGAGTAAATAATTTATTTGTGACTGGGTTCGAACCCATTCTGTCACAACACTTATAAAATCAATTGATATATATATATAAATTAACAACATATTTAAAAAGTATATGTATTAGGGAGAAACAATATAAGATTTTTCATGCGTTGGTGACCGAGTTGTCAGCACAGCAGCCTTACATGCAGTTGTCCTGGGTTCGCAGGTTTGCTTTCTGGTCGATGCTTTGACACTTGGAAAAAAATATAAGATTTGAAAAAGTTATAGCAATTCAAATCTAAAAATAACATTTTTAAAGTTTTTATTATATTTAGTGTGTGAAAAATTATAGATTTTTGTATTTTTTCGAAATTTTTAAAGATTGGTTAGTTAATAAGTATTTATGAAGCATTAATAATATAGTTAAAAAAATAAAGAACTTAAGCAAATACACAATTCGAAGAAAAGAGGAAACAATTTATAATAAAATTATGAGATTCTTATTTTTTTGTTATGACTACTTATAAATATCACAGAAATATTAAATAACCTTTATTTAATATATTTTCAAATTATATTCTTATCTCAATGCACCTTTCACTAGCTCAACCATATTACAGCCACTGCACAATTTGGCATAGATAGTAGAACTGCTGAGTTGAGACCAAAAGGGCCCAGGGTTGATTCTGGCATTCACAGTTCTGGTGCTCAAACATCATATGAAGTCTTAAGCAATTTGATCATATGCCCTTTTTATTACATTCATCTGTTAATCCAGAAGTCAGATCAATCTCTGACACTATAGATATATTTGAAGCACATACTTTTCAAGTATATCAACTTCATAGGCACATAAGTTTTAAAAATATTTAAAGTTAACTTTATATATATATATATTAATTTTTATTTAATCACATATTACTGAAACATATGATCAAAGATATATGAAAAAGGTAAATGCCCCCTGAGATGTGCAATTTGTGCTGTACCAGCACTCATCAGTTGGTCCAGATCACAATCTCTTACACATATCTTCATTTGTTCAATAGATAGATAGATAGATAGATAGATAGATAGATAGATAGATAGATAGATAGATAGATAGATAGATAGATAGATAGATAGATAGATAGATAGATAGATAGATAGATAGATAGATAGATAGATAGATAGATAGATAGATAGATAGATAGATAGATAGATAGATAGATAGATAGATAGATAGATAGATAGATAGATAGATAGATAGATAGATAGATAGATAGATAGATAGATAGATAGATAGATAGATAGATAGATAGATAGATAGATAGATAGATAGATAGATAGATAGATAGATAGATAGATAGATAGATAGATAGATAGATAGATAGATAGATAGATAGATAGATAGATAGATAGATAGATAGATAGATAGATAGATAGATAGATAGATAGATAGATAGATAGATAGATAGATAGATAGATAGATAGATAGATAGATAGATAGATAGATAGATAGATAGATTACTATATTTAATTTTTCAGGTTTCAAATTTTTGCAACCAACATTGACACAAAACACTTTATGGAAATATATTAATCTTTTACTAGTCATTTATTAAGCTTGACTTCTCAAGCCCAAATATATACCTTAACTCTCACTTAATAAATAATATATCTTCAAAGTTATGGAGGTATTAACACCTTACTTATAAACATCACTGAAATATTTAATAACCTTTATTTAATATATAAGTAGAGTTTATTGTTCTGTTAGTTATTGTTAAAGTCATTTGATTTGTAAATATTGTTGCCATAAGATTAAAATGACAGGTGACATAAATTGCTGTTTATCTACAAAATTAAAATAAAAATGAATTATAGATAATTGTATTATTATTATTTTAAAAAGTTGCACGAAAATATCCTTTCATTTTTATTGATATCAACGTCATTTTGTTTATGAATTTATAAAAAGAACAATTTGAAATATAGTTTATGAATTACTTTTTATATAAAATAAAAAAATGTTATATAAAAATAACATTTAAAAAAGGCAAAATGTTCAGTTCAATTTTTAATTTCGGATCAGTGGACATTATTAATAAAGTAATTATTAAAAAAAAATAGATCTAGAAATAATGTTTATAACATTAACTTCTTAACCCTTCTCTTATTACAATTTAAAACAATTTTATAAAGCCAAATGGTTAAACTTTAGTGTATTTGTTTATTTTCAAGAAATAAACTTTTTTTTTACTTTTTATGAAGTATTTTCATATTCTAATTTATTTTTTAGAATATTAACTATACAAATGAAAATTAAATGTAATTTATAAATTTTAAAAATAAACAAAAAGGAGTATAAAATGAAATGATAAATAGAACAAAGAATTTAGTTTTATCCATGTGATAAAACAACATGTTTGATAAATGTTTAAATAAAGGATGCATTCACTTTTTTTTTTCCAAATTTAAAAACTTAATTATAATTAATGAGAAAAAAAGTATCATTTCTGACCCCCCCTCCCCAAATTATTTCCTCTGAAACTTCCTGTTTTACATTAGAACGATTGCACTTGATCTACTTTCTTGTGGAACCTAATATTCTTAGTAAAACACATATCTCATACATCACCCAGTAGGCTGAAAACCCATAAGAGATTAAAGTAAACCTGGATTTGAAGAAAACTGCAGGATAGTTAAAATATAAGTGTATGTATATATGTACAAAGTGTTCAAAGTGGTTTGGATAAATTGTATCTTTTTATTAACCCTTTTCCCGCGTCCGACGAGGCTCCTCGTCGACATCTAAAATCACTCTAACTCAGCCCGTTTTCATACGAAAATTTTCATTAAAGACGTATTGAATGCGTTTTTAAAAGTTCTGTACAATGGTGCCATCTTCCGATTTATTTTACAAGTAAAAAATAGAAAAAAACGCATTTAAACCTAAACAAAGAAAGAACATTATTTGTGATTGGTTCTTAGCAAGCTCTCAGCCGAAAAAGACATTCTGATTGGCTGGAAAGAACAAAGAAACTGCCTGATCAAAGAAAATAAAGAAAAACGCTGAGATTTTCATTTCGAATCCAATTTTAAGTATTAAAAAAATATAATTTAAGAAATTAAACTAGTTTTTTAAAAAATATACTAAAAAAAACAAAATTATTTTCGAAAAATATCAAAGATTTTTGTAAAAATGTTGAAGATTTAGTAAAAAGAAATATTTACTTTTCTATAATGTAAAAGTCGATCTTTTTGTTTATATTATAGCTTTTACGTTGCCGAAAGTGAATATTTTAGAATAAATAAATAGCAATTTATTTTTGAAAGAACTTTCGTTCTCTTCATAACCTGAAAAATTAGTAAAAAACTTTTTATAAACGTATCTGAGTTGAATTTAATATTATAGGTGAATATGTTTTAACAATAGGCTTTGTCTTCAGTTTGTGAGTTGGCCAATTAAAAGATTTGATTTTTATCTGATACAACCAATAATAAAATTAGCGGTTTAAGGGTTAAATTAAAATGTCATAACTAAATTCTAAAATAAGTTTAAAGTATTTAAGCTATTCTGGTCTAGGTGTGCTAAATTAAGAATACTTTAATGTATGTTTTGTTATTCTAGTAAATTCTTAAAGTTTAACTAATAAAATAGAGATTAATAGTCGTCTTTTTCTGTGTGTGAGTGTGCATACATGGGATTTGTTAATTATTTTAAAGTACTGCTTTGACTAAAAGTAAGTGTTTACATTTAATTTAATGCACTGCTTTATAATATTTTCTGTTGAAGATATTATAAACATTTTAAAATAATTAAAACAATATTTTAAGATCTTATAAAATATTTGAATAAATATTCTTACTATTTTATTGATAGAATAATTTTTATTTTATTAAATAATGTAATATCTTTAATGTAATAATGATTTAATATATAATAATTGTTTACTCTCTTTTCTAGGCAATTTAAATCAATGTAAGTTATTTTTAGAATCTGTAACTCAGCAACCAAAAAATTGTGACCTCTTGGCTTAATTAAGACACATATTTTACTTAATAAGTAACAAACACCACCTTATCAATAACATCTGTTATTGTTTATTAGTGACTTACTCTACATAAGTCTTGACCACTCCACTTGTGCATTGCTGAAATAATTATTTATTCAGGTGTTGTAACTAGTCTCTTCATACTTTTAACTACTTTAAGCTGACTCTATGGGAAATTGTTCTAAACAACACATTAGGAAGTGACCTTTTGTCCTACAAATCTGTGACAATGGTAGATATTTACTGGAGATACTATTATTGCATTGAAAGAACATTCATTAATTTCACTTTATTTATTTTATCATATTCAAACTTTATTTTAAGAAAGATAATTCATATATTAAATGCTTGAACTTTTAAACTATTTTTGTTTATTTTGGAAAGAATTTATATGCTATTTTTACAAGGAGTCTCAATGTTACATTTTATTTCAAATATTGAATATTGTTATCATTTTCCTGAGCATTCTCTTTTGGTTTGTTTAATTTATTTATTTATTAAATTCAAACTATTAGCTATAATAGTAGCATCCAGTAAATGATAAAGTAATTTATAAATATTAATTATCAATGTATGAATTCTTATTTAAATAATTAATGAATTATCTGTCTATGTCTTTTTTGATTGCTTGCTTTAAAATTATTATCATATTAGCAATATTTTCAAAAGAATAAAATTTTATTCATTTATAAAATTGAATACATACTAAATTTTAAAATAATATTATATATTACTTGCTACAAAAATGTTTTATGAAGAAATATACATTATTATGTATTTATTTTTAATAATATCTGCATGAAGAATACTGATATAAAAAGTGTTTCCGTAGGATTAAAAATTACGTTATTACACTTCCAGAAATTTTATTGGGCTGCTGGACATTTTGTTTATCCTAAAGTACAAGCTATAATATTGAACTGTATTTAATACTTGTTTAGTTTATGTTTTGAGCAATATAAATTTTAGTATTGTTAAATGTGCTTACCTCTTGTTTAAAGGTATATTTATTATTAATAAGTACAAGTGTTACATTTAATTAACTTTGAAAAACCTGCTATATATTTTACAATATGTGCATTATTTACAAATGGTGATTTGTACTCTTCTTAAGAATTTAATATAATTTTTCAACATTCTATTGCTTGCTCCAAGTTATTATACTTAAAATATATTTATTCTTTGAGAATATTAATTGTAATTTCTTTCCATATTCTATTTAATATATGTGCGCACCAATTATATTTGTCAAGAAGTTGCAAATTATATTTTATAGAAAGAAATATTGATATCATCTATTTAGTGGGTTATTGTAATATTAATAAGCCAATAAGCTAATGCACATGCACTTTATAGATCTAACTATATAAATGAATACTCCCACTTTTTTTAAAACACAAGATAAAGTCTTTGGGAAAAGATAGAATGAATCCATCTATCTTTTCAACCCAAATGTTTATATATGGACAATTCTTATGTTTTTGGAAAGGAGAGGGTGAAGATATTAATTGATCACTTTAAATTACTTTATTATTACGTGAATGAATGATGCTTGTGAAATTTCTAGAATTTACGATAAGTCATTCCTATTAAATTAAACATATATAAACAAGATATTTATTTATTATAGCATGTTGTTTAATAACTGTAATATTAATAAAACAATAAGCTAATGCACATGTGCTTTATAAATGTAACTATATAAATGAATACTCCCACTTAAGATTTGCTTATATATAAACATTTGGGTTGAAAAGATAGATGGATTCATTCTATCTTTTCCCAAAGACTTTATCTTGTGTTTTAAAAAAGTAGGAGTTTTCATTTATATAGTTACATCTATAAAGTGCAATAGCTTATTGGCTTTTTAATATTTCAGTTATTAAACATTGCGCTATAATAAATAAATGTCTTGTTTAGTGTGTTATTATAAATTCATTTAAATGCACATTGATTATGTAAGTAATATTTGCTAAGGCTGTAAACCTTAAGAATATGTGCTAGAAAATATGAAGGTAGGGACCTCTACAGGTCTTAACCATAAGCTTACACCCCTCTTTCCTTCCAAAGCATAAGCTTGTGGCTAAGATCTGTAGAGGTCCCTACCTTCATATTTTCATGTGTGTATTCTTAAGGTTTACAGTCTTAGTAAATATTACTTAGTGTATTATTAAAAAAATACAATGCTTATTATGTTATTGTTAACATATTATTTAAAGTATATGCTATCTTTAGGCTCATCTTTTACTTAGTTAATCTATATCATTTATTTAGAATGGCTATCTTATTTGTGTCAGTAATTTAAATTTCTGATTATCTTTAATGTTAATTACTGTTTATTGATTTAATATTCAATGTTGTTCAGAAATCATATAAAGTCTTTAGGGTGGCCATAGACTTTTATTCTATTACAGTCTGTGTCATGGTGTTAAAAGCAAAAATTAACAACTGTTTATTTTATTTGATAAATAGGTATAAATATTTAGTTTTAATATTTATTTTTACATGTATTGTAATCATTTTATTTTCTCTGTATGATTTTATGTGTGGGCTTAACATGCATTTTCATGTTAAGTTCAGAGAATATTACCAGAGTAATTAAATTTTCAAGTCTATTATAAATGTTCTCTTTTTGGAGTTATTTAGGATGTGAATTATGTTTGGAAGTGTTCAAAAAGTGTATATTTTTATTACTGAATTATTTTTGGCATAATTTTATATGCTTAGATATATTTTTCTATATTTTCCTTATTTTATTGTTTTTATACATCAGTTATTTGTTGTTTTTATAGGAGATAGTGGTACTATCCATATTTTATATATTGTTTATTATGCCAGTGAGTTTATTATATCTTTGTGATATGAAGCATGTAATGCTATAAATAGACAATACCCCTCTCTGACAATTTATTCTATTTTTATAACTAGATACAAGGTCCTAGCTTATTATGGATTTTTGTGCAATTGCTTATCTATGTTTATGCCATCATCTTTTTTTGCCTCTTCTTTTTCAATCCCTTGATGTATACTTAGGTGATATATTTATTTAAAGACATGTGTGATGCTCAACCATGTATTTAACTTAGGTTTTCTTATGTTTTAAAGGTGATGTGTGATGCCAACCATGCCTTCATTTGTACTCTTAACAAATCATAGTGTTGTTGATGTATAGATCTTATTGATATACCTAGCCTGCATAACTAGATGTTTTAAAACCTGATAAAATAGGTTTTGTTATTAAATTTATAGTTGTTCATGTGACTATAAAAATATTTATATATTGTTTTCAAAATTCATCATTATTAAAGATTGGCAAGATTTTAAAATTATTGAATATATTTTACACAGGAACTATATAATAGAAAGTGTGTTTATTCGAAAGTGAGAACGTTATTGAAGTTGTAAAAGTTTTATTAAGATATTCTGATTTGCTGGTTATTTTTATTAGTATTTTAAATAATTTATATTTTTTGTCTGGGGCATTTTGAAATTTATAAAGTTTATTAAATAACTTAATGTTTGCTTTTCCCTGTCATAAATATCAATAAATATTATTTTAATTATTAATTTATGATTCCTTATCTTTTTAACCATCTTCTGACTCCTCAGAAATCTAACCATCACACACATAGACATTGACATCACACACATAGACATTGACAGTACAAAAAATATGATATAAAGTCACTTTATTAAATTATATTGTTGATTTTAAGATAACATCAATATAGAAGATTATTTTATTTATTTTAAATTAAAATAAGATCATTTTACTCATCTATTATAAGATCACTTTAATTTATTCATCTTGAGTTAAGATTATAAGATTATTTTTATTTGGTATAAGATTTAGAAAAAACTTATTGGAATGATATTGGGATAGCAATAAAATCCATTTTTATACTCATAATATCACAAATGTTATTCTAGTAGATTATAATAATTTTTCAATATGAGTTTTTATGTTTAATTTTAAATTTAATACATATTTTATTTGTCAAAATATGATCTTAAAGGAAAAATCATATCTTTTTGTTATTATTTATCACTAAGATCACATTATTGGTTGGTTTTTAAGAAATAAAAGAAGAATAAGATTATTGATTATTAAACAATTTATTACTGAAAGAACTCTGAGATTTGATTGTCATAATTATTTTAATAAAAAATTATATCTTCTAAGTTCAAAATATTTTAGAAAAATTGTGTTACTTATAAGATCTGAATTATTTTATAGCAAGAATTGTTCTGCATAAGATCTGATTATTTAAAAGAATTGTTTTAATTATAAGATTAAATTAATTAAAGAGAACTTTGTTTTGTTTAGAAGATATTACACGCTTAAGAAAAATTGGTGTGATGAAGTAGATTTGACGTAACCTAACCTTTTTTGTGTAATGTGCTGCGTAATATTTTAAGATATGTATTAAAAAGAGATTGCATCAGAACACTCCTCCACATTTGCATCTGTCTTCATGTATTTATCACATAAAGCAGTATATAATAGCTAGCCTAGATATTCAGTTGCTCGTAAGATTAGATATATATTAAAACTATTATATTGCTATGTTTAGCATGAGATTTAGCTGATCTCTATGGTTTATATTGCTACCGATTCATCTCTAATTCTGGTTATAATATATATTATTTTTCAGACTATGTTTAATGTGTTGCCATAATTTTATAGAACATATATAGATTTTGTATAAATAAATAAAAACAGGCAATTCAAACAAAAAGAAAGAATAGTTGTAAAAGTTGACTAACTTATAATGATAGCATTAATTTTTTTAAATTTTAATAAATATAATCAAAAATGAAAACAAATAATATTTATAAAAAAAAGCTAAATATTACAAAATAAAATTGGATTTGATTGCAACGTCAAATTATCAATAACGTAGATTTCCCCTCCTTCATTTCTATCATAAAAAAGCTTTGCTAAAATTAAAATTATGAAAATATTTATCCAATTGAGAGTGGAATTTATATATATAAATTAAATAATAAATGAGACTATTGTAAACATATCAAACACATAAAATTTGTTGATTTTTTAATTTTATTTAACAAATGTCACTTTGAATAGTTTCTTAGATTATAAATAAACATTGAAGTATTATTATCATATATGTATATATTCAAAACAATACAATAATTAATACAGTAAAAGTATTTTAAAAACAAATATATATCACAATTTAATAGAAGTAGTTTCAACTATCTATGTAGTCGTTATTAATAATTTGTGGGAAAATTGTCGTATGACGTATTTCTTTTTGTTTACATTTGTAACGGCTTTTTGTAATACAGTTTGAATCTAGTTGATAACAACTACATAGACGGTTGAAAGTATTTCTATTAAATTGTAGTATATATTTGTTTTTAAAATATTTTTACTGTATTAATTATTGTATTGTTTTGAATAATTATATATATTTTATTATAATTGGAATACAGACATTGATAAATATATACTTGGTTTAAGGGAGGCTGCATTATATGAAAAGTGCTTAGTTTTTAACCTCTTAGTAAATAATCTTTGAACAATTATTGCTAGTAATTTGATATTACTAAATAGCTATTATTTCAATTTATTATACCATATAGCAACATTATAAATTTTATTTAGACTTTTAGGTCACATTATAGGAAACAAATTACAAAACGTTAAAATTCAATTAATATATTACCATATATATCATAGAATTATTGTGTTTAACTGTAAACAAATAAACATATTTTGATAGCATTTCTATGTGTTTCTAGAATCAAATATCATAAATGAAGTAAATACATATATGCAATGAGTATATGAATGTTTATATTTATGGCATTTAAAATTAAATGTTGGTCTATTTTCATCAACTAAAATTATCAGTTAAATATCTTTAGAAAAATTCAAACTTTATTTAAACTTTTTAAATGCATTAAATTGTTAATAATAGCATATGGGTTAGTATATTATTTGGCTACCTTATTGGGAGTCACTGTCCTCAAGTGATAATATTAGCTTGTAAGTTAAACATAGAACATTTAATATTTGTAATTGCTGAATTTAAGATGGGCTCTAACAAACTAAATTATTCTGTCAAAGCAACAGTGGATAGAAATTTTATCTATTTATCTATGAAGATGTTCCAAATATGTGAGCAGATATTTCAATTTTTTTCTTTTGCTCTCTTTGTCATATCATGTCTTTTCCAATTGATCATATGTTTATTGATACAGGCATGATTTGCCACTTTAGATTCATATTTCTTTCTAGACATTCCATTGGCTTATTTAATCAATTTCCAATGTAGCATCCATTTTCATAATGACGTTATACAGATGAAGTTTTTGATTTTTAGCATTTTCAATTTGGTGTTTATATAGGATAGATCTCACTGTTGTCCATTATGACTTTGGAAAGTTGTTTTGACCATATACTGATTGCCAATTTTTTCTAATTTGGTTGCTAAGTTTGATGAATATGTACACTTGTTTTTTTATTTTTTGGTTAGACATCATCTATCATTAAAAACACCTTAAATGGACAATAAAAAATGGTAGGTAATGTAATGTATCTATATATGTAAGGGATAGAATACAAACTAAAAAACATTTTTAAGCAATATAATATCAGAAGACATTTTCAAAATCATAGTACACTAAGAATAATGCCAATGTCTATAAAAGCCAAGCTCAAAAATACTTGCAACTATAAAATACCAAATGAATGTTGAAGAACATATATTATTATAATAACATGAATTATAAAAACATGATTAAATGGGCACAAAGATGAAAAATAGATTATTCAAAGTAGAACATGAATGTGCTAACAAACATATGTTCAGTAAAAGAAAGGCAGGGATATTACACATAAAAGAGTAAAAAAAATAAAACTCAGGACCTATATTTATAAGCTAGTGTTAAATAATCCTCAAGTTAACCTTCTGTGGTAATGATATTCCATAATGTTTAGTAATTACTCATAAAGTTTGCCATTGAAATAAATGAAGAAATCAAATATTTCCACGGAGATAAATGTATAAAATTGCTAATGAATGTTACCTTTGACAGAGTAACTTGGTTTGTTAGAATACTACCTTAAAGGCAGTATTCATAAATCTGAAGATTCCTACTTTGACATCTATCCTAGTTCTGTCACTGGTCAGGCAAAAACTTCTGAAGAAAGAGAGTCTTGTGCTATATGTGAACTTGTATTCTATTACTAACTGCTAAATGTATACTTTTATCTTGGATTGTGAGTTTTGTTGTCCCCAAATGCTTTTAAATCAAAATTTCACATATAAAATAAGCAATAATAATGAATTCCTATGGAAGAAATTAATTAGTTGCCTTATATTAAGAAAAAAACATAAAAAAATAATGCTTAAATTGAAAAAAGTGTTAATGAATAAGCATTTTACTAAGCATATTAACTTGTGGGTAAATAACCTGTATATATAAATTTTAGTAACTATAATTTTTTTTAAACATTATAATTTTAACATTGACAATCCACTAGATTGTGTCTGTCATAGCCATAGAGTATTTCCTGAATTACACTTCAATAAATTAATATAAAGTATGTACAAAGATTTAACTAAACACATTGCACATTATGAGATGAATTTTTGGTGCACTTTATGTTCTATAATCAATTTTTTTTTTTTTTTTGTAATATCTATTTAAAATTTTTTTGAATATTTCTTTTGCAACACTATTAGTTTTTCAAAGCAGCATCTTGGCACTTTAATAATTTTATATAAATGTAGTCAAAATTAGGTAAAAAAAATAGATAAAAATGTAATGTAGGTTAATTGCTGTAATTTTAATAATGTAAATGATCATATGTTTTGTTGTCAATATTGCATTTTTTACATTTATAATAAATGCTTTTTATCTTGAATATAATAAAACAAATGGTATGGTTATTGATTTAAAATTGAGAAAATGCTTGATATTTTAAGCTAATGTTTAGTAGCCTTTGATTATATAATTATTATTAACTGCATAAAGGATATTTTAAACTTATGTTTAGTATACTTTTTGACTTTTAATATGGATTATTAGCTGCATAATGCACAAAATCATTTTTTTTAAAAATATCTTATTATTACAATGATTATATTTTACATTTATGATGATAATATCTTTGTCACAGGTAAAATAATGTTCATATGAATTTTAATCTATAACATTGATTGAATTAATTTATTTTAGCTAATATATACATTTTAAAATTTAATATTAGCACACTTTGTTGCTGTATATATTTTTTAAAATATTTTTTTTTAGAAGTCATTAAAGATGAAAATGTCCTCTACTTTGGATATGCCATAAATAAAAGCATTGATTGCATTACTGGGACACTAAATAAAAATTAGATAAATTCATTAATCATAATTAAATCTGTAATCAAAATTGAATACTGTAAACTGTATAATGAATAAACACTATCTGAATATTTTTAATGTAAAGATAATCATTTTATTTTCAGTTGCCAAATCTTTAATGAAGTCACTATCCTATGACATCGTCAATATTATTAAAGAGTGATTGATTTTTAAAAAAAAATCATGAATTTTTTCTAAAGATCATAGTAGTGAATCAAAATAGTGGGTATAGGATACTAATTGCTACAATGAATCCTTGCATAAAGGTCGATCATTAGTTGAGGTAAAGATGTGTTTGAAAAGTTTAATTTGTCTTTAATTTTTTCAAAAGACATTTAGCTAACTCCTTAACTGCTTCCTTCAACTTATATAATCATTATCTAATTTTTGTATTGGTCCACTACTTAAATCTGAGAATTATTATTCGTCAGTTTCATTTCCACTTGGTTTCTATTGTTAAAATATTAATCTATAATACACAGAATTGTTTCAATTCAGTTTCTAAAAATTGAATAATTTTAGGTTCAAATTGGTTAAATGTAACAAAAAATTAAAATTAATGTTAATAACTGAAAAAAAAAATAAGAAAAATGTTTAAAAAATAGCCAGCAGTAAAACAAAAGAATTACATTTCAACCAATCTGTGTGTCGTTATTCAATTCTGTAGCTGTCAACATAATTCACTTTTCTTCAAGAGTGATCACTTTTCCCAAGCTTATTTTTCTTGTAAAATTTAAATTTTTTAATCAAACTTTATATTACGATAAAGTAATGCAAAATCTTACTTATGAATGTAAAAAATTGCCATAGATATATTTATTTACTTCAAAATCAATTATGATCACATAAAGCATTTTATTTTTATTTCTGACTAAGTCATTTAGAAATGCCTGATATGCAAATTACAGTCATTAGTCATCAACAACTTGTCATGAACAGATCGCGTTCCTAAGCTTATTTTTCTTGTACAATTTAAAAATCTTCGAATCAAACTTTATATTTGATAAAGTAATGTAAAATCTTATTTATGAATGTAAAAAATTACAATAAATATACTTATTTACTTCAAAAACAATTATGAATGTGTAGATCATTTTGTTTTGGTTTCTGACTTTGTCATTTAGAAATGCCTACAACAAAATTTCCAGAGTTGGCAGGCATCCAATCAGAAAAAAAGAGACAGCAATAGGGAGCAAAGAAAATTGATTTATTTTTCAAAGTATAATGCTATATGCGGACATTTTTAGAACTAAAAATTTAAATTTTGAATTTCCTACAAAATAAGCATAAAATGAAAAAATTGCAACCAAAATTGACCAAGAGATGGTGCATGCTACATCCAAAAAATGTAAATAACATTATGGGATATTAAAATAGCAACGTCCATTAATTGTACATAACAAAATGTGAAAATTGTTCAATATAAAATTACAAATAAATGTGCTAACTTAATATATGTAAATTAGAAGTTGCTTAATTCAATCAAAAATTATATAATATTTTAATATACATTAAAATGTATTATATATAAATAATTAGTAATTTTGAAGTAAGATTTATTTTATTAATTTTAATTGTAACATTTTGTTTGTCCTCAGCTCTATTTGTATTCTTTTATAATATTTTCTTAATATAAAACTGCAGTGTTTTTTTCTTAGGGAGATTACTCACTATCCATTTTGGATTATAAATAGCGTGATGAGTAATGTACAGAAAAATGATCTTTGATTGATTTACACACATATCTATAATATGATTATTTATTATTTATTCAGTGCGATATTATTTATCTATTTTATAATGTGATAAAAAATTAATAAAAACAGTCATGAACTTAGAAAGTGATTAGTATTATATCATATTAAAAAAAACTAGTTGTGATTTAATGAGACACAAAGTAATGGTGAAAGCAAATGAACTGATAGAAATGAAATTGGCTAAATATGTTTTACTTCAAAACTGCTAATAGTCTACATATAGAGCACTTTGTGTGGTGTACTATTTTTTATCTTTTAAAGTTTCATAATGAAGATAGAAATGTCACTACTTATTGCAAACTATGCATTGGTGTTGTATTGGAGGGTTAAATTTTTGGTCAATAATTCCATGGAAGTCACAGTAATACTGAAATCAGGATTAAAACAAATCAATCATGATTATCGCATTTGTTAAAAAAATTTGCTTACATTTGACAAAGAAAATTTGAATTAAAATATGTGCTGAATGATTTTAATTATAACAAAAGTATTTAGATTCCAGAATTCATCAATGATAAATCAATTCAAGATATGGAGTGACTCTGTCTTTCTCAATATATATATATATATATTGTGGGTTCATTCATATTAAAATATTTTAAATATTGATATACTGAACCGATAACTTTCCAAGCCCTATCATTTCACCTTCAAACCTAATGACACACTCATCTGTGCTAAGTTCGAACCTATTTACATGTCTGTCTAAACAGTATTATATATTTACGTGCGAACCAACGCTATAATTAGATAGGAATAGTAAAATTATAGCGTTCTAACGTTACTTAATATTTCTAAAAATGTTCGTTATATTATTTAAGTTAAGAGTAAATTATTAATTTTGTTGTTTAATATTGTAAATTCGTATGTGTATATATAATCTGTGCTATATAGAAGAAAGACATGATTCTAAAATATGTAACAGGCGTTATCTAAAAATAATATTAAATGTTTCTTTAAAAATTGTTAAAAGATTTCTTGTTTTAAATATATTTCAGGGAAAAAGTTTCTAAAAAATATATTTAAAAGTTATATCAAAATATTTTTGTAAGTTATTTAAAAAATATATGTTAAAAAGGTTTTCGTTTTAAAAAAAATGTTAAAAGGTTGTTTTTAATAAAAAGCGTTTCCATTACATGTAAGATTAAAAATAAAAGCTGGTCAAGTAATTAAAAAGATTTTTGGTTGTAAACAAATGTCATTAACGACCACACCTGGAATCGGTAAAAAGTAAAACTAGTTCAAAATTTACTAATTAAAATCTCCTTAGATAAAATTAAATTATTTTTTAAATCTAAATTGGACATTGTTTGCAATGAAAAATCATAACTGTAATAATAGCTTATGGATGTTTCTAACATAAGTTATCTAAGATTTTAAAAATCTGGATTATAAATTTGAAAAGATTTAATTAAATTCTTGAGTTTAGTGAATCTTGAGGCGATAGATTCCGATAATGAAAAGCTATAAATACTCTGTATTTTTAACAAAGGAAGGACAGCCACATTTGTAGAGAAAATTGCAGCCAGTCTCCATGTTGTTTAATGTTTAATATGTCCGGCTAAAAGTGGGCCTTTCTTTGCTGTTACTCTGCAGGGAGAACGGGTTTTCTCTAGTTGTAATGCCTGAACCACCATCATGCCACTAGCAGAGATAAGCCTAACAGAATTGGAAAGATGATGCCACCAGCCACCTCTGTCAAACTCGCCAAGCCTACAGCCAAGAACTTGCAGTCCAGATAAATAATACTGGTACCATTTTATTTTTTAAACTGCAGAGCTCTGTGTATATCTTTTTATAAGTTAGCTAACTCTCTTTAAAATAATTGCAAAACTAAATGTAACCAAAATTTTAAATCCATTTAATACTTAAAATAATATGTAAATTGCTATCAAGATTTGATATTGTTGAAGTTAAAATTATCTAATTTATATTTTCCTTTCATTTAAAAGTAAATTATAAATGTCTAATTTAAAATTATATTACTGTGGCTGTGTCTATATTTCTTTGCTTATTTTAAATGCTTATTATATTTATATGCCAATATTTCGAAACAGTGGGCACTTATTTTCATGTTTTTAAGAAGATATTATTTGAAAATCTTTGTGTAATTTGTTTAGAGCGTCAACTTTCTGCGCACTGTTTCGAAGTCCTATTTTTTATAAAATAATAATGACTTGCCTTGCACTCGTTGTCATTTTTATTTATGATGATTTAATGTATGAAATGTGGCTCTTTTAATCAACCATTTAAAAGCTATGCATTAATAATCCTTTAAATTAGTGATATATTTTAGACAATTAAGGACCTTTCTTTTATTTATCAGAGTCTTATTGCATCTCTGTGACCTGTGTTGGCTGTGAGGAAAGAGGTATACTATGTGTGATTTCAAGGTGGTCATTCATAGGGTCTTGAGTCTTGGAATACTGGCTTACAAGTTGATGTGTGGTTGGACTCGGGATGTTACAGTCCTAGTCTGGTCAGCTTCGGTCTCTTTTGCTTGGATTCTGAATTCTGTTATCCGAATGTTCAAACTTGACCGTTGCAATACTGACATTTTGACTTGATCATACAAGTCATCTACTGGGTGATAAAAGGTAGAAAGATGGTTGTAGAGGTGCTACAATCACTGATTTGAAAAAAAAAACATACTATTTCTTTGATTAAACATTGTCTTTTGAACACATATTTTATATATAATGGACTGCATTACAGACAAGTTTTTGGTACTCCTATAGTCTCACCTATCTCAGGAGTAATAGATGATTTATTCATGGAAAATATACAAACTCGTTCTTTAGAATCATCATCTTTAAAACCTCTTATTTGGGTCAGATACATAGATGACACTTTTGTCATCTGGCAACATGGAAAAATTAACTTAGATGATTTTTTCTTACATTTAAATAATATGCATCCTCATATTAAATTTACAATGGAGAAAGATACCGATGAAAAACTTCTCTTTTCTTGAAGTTTTAGTCACCAGAACAACAAATAGTTTATCTTTTTTCGATTTATAGAAAGAATACACACAGAGACAGATATTTACATTCACATTCTCATTATTGCTCAACTCAGATAGTTTATGTAACCAAAACTCTTTTAAATAGAGCAATTAACCTTTCAGATAAGTCACATCTGAAAGAAGAAATAAATCATATTAATAGTGTTTTATTAGCAAATATTTATAATTATAAATTTATTAAAAATGCCTTATTTCAAGCACAAAATGAACAAAATAAGAAACAAAAAGATGATAAATCATTTATTAAGATTTGTGTTCCATATGTAAAAAGAACTACAGACAGTATTGGGTGTATATTAAAATGCTATAATATAAATACAACATTTTCTACTCATCAAAAGATCAGCAATATAATAACCAAGCCTAAGGATTCAATCCCTCTTGAATCTCATGGTGTTTATCAAATCTCATGTGAAAATTGTAAAACTTCTTACATAGGTGTGAGTAGTCATTGCATCAGTGTTAGGAGAGGTGAGCATGCTAATGCAGTTAAACAACACTCATCATCATCAGCACTCTCATTCCATACTCTACATTCAGATCATAAAATGTTTTTTTTCTAGTACCAGGATTATATCCTGATGTGATAATCTCTACCAATGCAGAATTAGAGAAGCCATTGAGATACTTAAAAGGCCAGATTGTATCAAGAAGTGAGATGATACATGCAAACTTCATCCTATTTGGAAAGATTTTTTTAAAAAACCTTCTTAATTTAATATTTTTGCTATTGGTGGAATTTTAATGTTTTTTTTCAAATCAGTGATTGCACCTCTACAACCATCTTTCTACCCTTTATAATTTAGTAGATGACTTGTGTGATTAAGTCAAAATGTTGGTATATCAATATTTAAAATATTTTAACACAGATGAACCCACAGAATATATCTTTTATATAAGCAACCCATGAAAGTCTTTGTATCAGCATATATATATATATATATTGTAATATCTCCTGCCTCCTGTATCAACCTCCTGGCTACTCCTCCACTTTCCACACACACACACACGTGCAATCCTTCGGGATCGAAGGTGATGGGACAACACATTTTGAAATGCCAGAACACCAAATTGAAACTATAATGGAGACTTTATATACTTCTCTTAGTATCAGCTAATAATTGATGTAATTATCTACATTAATACTTGATGAATGGAGAAAGCAAATAAAATTTCTATTGAATAAATACTGAGAGCGATATTACATTAATAATAACTTAGTATTTTATTAAATCTTTTGGAGAAGAGGAGAATCTCAACTTAATTCATCAATGTATACTAAATCTCTCAGCACACTCCCCATTCATCTAACATCAAATCTACAATTAAAATTTGAATAAACTTAAATTATTTCCTTACCCAACAACAACATCTAAGTCCATACCTCTACCACACTATCGATCATATATTTTAGTTTTGTAAATCTTAGTAACCAATAATTATAGATTTCTTTGCCATTATTTTCTGATTAATTCCCATTCACCACCTTTTTCTTACTAGATGATGATCTCATCTCAGGGCTTCAGAATAGCAATGTGTGAAAATATAAATAGTGATAAGAAATTATTTGTGATTTATGAATACTCTCCCAGTGACTAACGTTATAGTCGACTTTGGCGCAGTTTAGCTAAGCCAACATCCACTATCCTTATTTTAAAACAATAAATAAAATTTTAATTATTAATATTTGCCTGTAAACAACTTAAACACTTTGAGAATTTAAAATTTGCCTAATAAAGTCCACTTGGGAAGGTATTTGAATACAATGAATGGAGAAGAAATTTTATGTCCCCCTTAGCATTCAATCTCACATGACAACCTTATTAAATATTATACCTTTAATTTTAATGTTGCTAAATTTATTTGACTATAATCCACATACTTATTATCTGAGTTTGCAGTGTTTAAAATAATTTTCTCTCTTTTAATTTTATAATGCAAGCTTTCTAGGAATCTTGAATATATAAAATAATCTCTCAAGTACTTTATCATTATGCAGTTGTAAGTAATTAAAATATAATTGAATTAAAATATTAGTGTAATGATGTATGATTTATGATTATGATTAGATTTTTGGAATTTGTAGGATCCACAAAACATTAAGACACAGACAGAGCTTTTATTTAAAATCATAAAATTTTATTACCATTAATAATTTGAACGTATTTACATTATTTACACTTATCGTAGCTCTCCTTTTTCTCGAATAGCAACAAACTGTAAAATATATAACATTATCATATTAACAAAATGGGATTCACATCTGCTAAGGAATTGTCTTTCTTTTTTTTTTAAATAGATGACTCTACTATTCTGACTATCAATAAGCTACAGACAATAATTTAATATCATAACAAATAATTACTACCTTATTATAATTTTTTTTTGAATACTAACTTCTTGAATTTTACTGTATATTATCTTTCTCAACATATGGTTAATGACATTGATCATAGAAACTCTTATCGCTAAAAAATAAATTTATGAATTATGTATTAACTCGAACAAATTAATATGCCTTGATAGACTATTTAAATTCCTGACTACTATAAAGCATTTTCTTATCCTTACATCCTTGGGTAAACAATTCATTCGTTAAAGAAATAGCTCTTATATGGGTCACACTTTCCCATACCTACACATAGATAACATTCAATGTCTCCAACAAGAGTAACATTTTATTTAGCTTACCAGTCCTGCGAAAATCCGCTTGGGCGGTAATTTGGAAATTCGATGTACACTGCTTATCACCACATAAAATATATTTATATTTTCCAAATTTGAAGTTCAGATTTTATATTTTTATAGGCTCCTAATAAGCTATGTAAAACTAAGGCAGGCGTGATATATCACTGCAACAGACTATACTTTAACTCTTACATGCCATAAAAAACAATGAACTGATTTTATGACCTACCAGTAATATTAACAATATTTACTCTTAATATTCTTCAAACAAATATACACCCATAAGTAAAAAATTCAAAATCAATATAAGTGTTGGCAATGAGTCATAAAAATAGAGAGCACATTTTCATAAGGGTTGAGATATGATAGGACTCGTCGCTAGGCATATAAACATGGATAGGCTTACACAAAGCACTATTACCATTAACACAGAAATCATAGGGTGGGAAATTCATCCACAACTTCTAACTACTTAAAATTTTACTAACTACTTAATGAGCGAGATATGCTCCAGCTCAACTGGACAGATGGTGATAACTCAACCAACCTCAGAGGTATAAAGGTCACTCACCAATGCACACACATACATGAGAATTTAAATCTAATTTCTACACACAAAATATTGCACCGATGTATTAGCCAATAATTTTATAAGCTTAAATACGCTTACGTTTAAAATCATTTTCTATCTTTAATAACTAGAAATAAGAAATGCATATTTTTCATGTAATAATTTTCTCTCAACTGGAACAAGGCTAAGATAAAAACATATCAATTTTATTATAACTATTTTTTAAAGTAATAAACCATTCTAATAAACACTGTATACACTATATTATTTCATTCATATTTCTCATTTTTATCATTAGGGTAAAGCAATATTTTATTATTTCAAAGAAGGCATATTTATAAACTACGATGCGCATTTAACCTTAAGGAGATAAATATTTTACTAACACTTAATTTATATGTATAATAAATGATAGTATAATGCATTAAACAAATGGGTTATAGAAGCAAATAACAGTTAATAAAAAATACTTGTAGTCTTTTTCCAGTCCAGTCATCCTAAGTTCCTTTCATATTCCTGCAGAGGCAATTATCCCTTAATAATTCTGTGCACACATTATCCAACAATTAATCCATGGAAATTTAAAAGGGATCATTTTATTAAGTAATCCACAAGATTTTTATATTTAAGAGTGAAGCACAATTTTCTTTTCCTTAGTAGAATTTGCATTACAATATCACATTTTTTTCAGATACACGTATAACAATCCAGAGGGTTTTGTTTTTAAGATTCACATTATCCAATTATAGTATGGCATTTGGTTAGATGAGTAATAATTATGTAAACACAGATTTAATTCATTTCAGGCAGTGTAGGTTTCTTCAAATAGGATTTTATTTATCATTATAATATAATTCAACCAGCTTTGTCTTAATCATTCACTGCTGATTATGTTGGCAAAGTCACATAACTTGAGGTATTCTTTACATACATTATAGAGTATTCCTGGAAATTCTCAATGATTTGTGGTGTCACAATTTGATAAACATTTAAAATATTCTTTTACATAATAACCATTTAGTTTTTATTGATAAAATCAGCTTTTTCAAACATTGATGATGCAGACAACATTTTAGGCAGGATTTAACATATACCTTGGCATCGTAGTTCAGTTACACATTTTTCTTTTATTTGTGTTATTATTTTTATGTTTTTTATTTTTTGTTTAAGGTATTAAGGAAACTTGATAATGACTACAGAATGTAGTTAAAACGTTGTATGGAGGAAAAATAAAATTATAGTTTGAATAAATAAGTTTTTAAAAAGAAAAAGGAGGAATGCGGTTTTATATATTTAAAAAATAAAGTTTTATATAATATTGGAAAAGAAAACTATTTTTGTCTCTATATACAACATGGAATCAGAAAATAAAACTAATCCAGCAATTGAGGAAGCTCATGGGAAGAAAGTATCCCTGTGATATTTAAACACTCAGACATAGGTGTAAGAAAAAATAATCATTGGAATATGGAAATGCTTGTGAATATGATAAAACAAAAAACAAAACAAAATAATTTTTGAACAAAATTAATAATCAATTAAACAAAAAATAGAACAATGTAATTGTATAAAGTTGGAACAATGCAAACAAGAAACAAGAAAATAATTTAAACAAAGTAAATATTTACTACAACAAATAATAGATTGATACCCAGAGATTGAAGGAAGGTGATGAGAAGTGAATAAAAAAATGGATCAAATAAGAAAAATAGAATAGCACTAAAAATGATGAAAATGATCATGTCGGTGTCAAAAAGGGTTATTGTTCCTATTAAAAAGTCAGAAGATGAGAATACAAATATGAAAGAAGATGAAGATAATCAAGATAATATTTAACAGCTTATAGAAAATAAAGATTTATTAATTGATGATGGAAAATTGTTACAAACAAAGATGAAGTTAATTAACATAATATTGATTCTACTAAAGGACATGTCATAAAAGAGTATGCAGAAGTCTCAGAATCAAATATAGAAATTAAGAAAGATATAAATGATAAGAAAAACACTTGTTGAACAAGAAAATGAGGAAAATGTTAAACCAAAACAATTAAAAAGATTGAAAAAAATAGAAAATAAAAAATAACGAATTATAGATGCTATGAAAAAAATGGGATTAAAAATAAAAAATGAGTAGAAACAAAATTTAGAAAAAACAATATACAGATTTAATAATATGAGTGGATGTGAATGATATTAACATGGATTATGCTAGTGATGATTTAAAGTTTGATATGTGGCATAAACACAACCACAGAATATTATTTCATTATTTATTGATAAAGCTGAGGAAGAAATTTTGTGTTTACAAAAGAATTTTTTTTTCATATGCCAAAGTATTGGCCGGGAAGTAAACCCGCTAACCTGGGGCAACTGCTTGTAAGACAGCTGTACTGACCACCTGCCCACCAATGCTTGACTGCAAAAGAATTTTGCTTCCTATAAAGAGCAGGATTATGGTTTTAACAACAATTTTGATTATTCTGTGCATAACGTGACTAGAAGTCAGAATACTAAATTTGATGGGATGAATGGTTATAGCAATGTTTACAAAAAAAAAAATTTGGCAGCATTATATGTATAGTTCAAGGACTTCAGTATAAACAACAAATTTATTTTTCAGAATGTCTTCCTTAATTTACATAAATTCAAGCTCAGAAATAAAATAGTGCATAAAAAGGGTTAATAATGGTATAAAATACTATAATTGTGAACTAGCAAGAAAAGCTGTAAAATAAAAAGTCTCAAGAATGTAAAACAGCATCTTGGTAATGCTAGGAAACTTATTTCTGCAATAAAAAATAGATAGAACTATTACTGAAAAGAGAAGATGAAATCGTAAGATGTGTAGAAGAGTTTTATCAAGAACTATGTAGCAGAAAAAACAAGGAAAATTATTTCCTACTAACTACTGTATCTTCTGAATATGTTCAAGATTATAAATAAAGATGTGAGACATGCTTTTAAATTTCAAATGATGGGAAGGTTGAAGGTAATAATGGAATTATAATCAATATCTTAAATAAAGCAGAAGAAGAAATACCATTTTGTGGCAAACTTATATACCAAATGTCTAAATAATAAAGAGAGTACTATTTGATCAGAAACATGCAGTAATACCATTAATAATTAAAAAGGTGATAAAGAAGACATTAGAGATTACAGACCTATCAGTCTTTTATTAGTTCTATAGCAAAATGTTCTGATAATAATTACAAATCCTCTTCAGTGAACTTCGGATTCTAACAAACCAAAAAAAAAAAAAAAACAAGCTGGACTGAAAAGTGTTTTTAGTACAGTGGATCATATCCAAGTATTATTAGAGGATATAGAAAGAACCAATGAATATGAGTTGCCATTATACTTTGGATTTATAGATTATAAAAAGGCATTTGATTCTGTAAGCATCTCTTCAGTGATTAAAACATTAATTCATCAAGGTATAGCCCCAAGAATATGTCATATTCTGAAAAAAATATTTATAAAAGTTGCTGCACATTATATAATGATACTAAAAGATTAATATTAAGAAGAATGCACACCACAGAGGCTTCATGTCTATAAAACATTTTACAATAGTTTTGCAAAAAATATTTTGTGGATTAATATGGAACACAAAGGGAATAAAAGTAAATAGAAATTATTTAAATCATCTAGATTTTGCAGGTGATGTAATCGTTTTTGTAAATAATGCTTTTGGGCTTCAAGAAATGTTGCAAGAGTTATCAGATGAAAATAAGAAAGTGGGATTAAACTAAATCTCAAAAAAACTAAAGAAATGTTCAATGGATTTCTAAAAAAATAATAAAGATTTATTATGATGAGTTAGAAAAAGTTAACTACAAATACTTTAGACAGATTACTGCTGCAGATGGAAACATAATGGATGAAATTAGTCATAAAAGTAAACTTCATTTGAGCACTTTGGTAGAAATAATTTAATATCAAAATAAAATATGCCTATGTGTTTGAAAACAAAAACGGTTAATAAATGTGTTACCAATTTTACTTACATGTCATAGACTTAGACATTCAACAGAAGAACAATATAGAGACCATACAATGAAGTATGGAGATATGTATGTTAAGAGTAACAAAAAGAGATTAAAATGAAATACATGGATGTGAGAATAAAGAAGTGTCACTCACATCATTGAAAGAATTCAGATACTGAAGTGGAATTGGGTTGGACGTATTGATAGAAGAGATGATAACAAATGGGCAGTTGAAATTTTAAACCAAAGTCTGAAGGATTGTAAAATATCTAGAAAGAGACCACATATTATATGGATGTATGAAATAAGTAAGTGTGCAGGGGTGATGTGGAGAGGAAAGTCTAGAGATCAGAGAAGATGGATTGAATTTGGAGAGATAATCTTTCCATGGTTCAATAATGGTTGAAAAATATGGTGATATATAAAATTTGGACTTGTCTTATTTAAAAGTAGAATAATTTATTATCTATATTTCAAATAAAAAGGAAAACATAGAAAAAAGAAATAAGTTGACTTGTGATCTAAAAATGAAATTCTCTTGGAATATTGGGTACGTATTGATTATTTTTGAATTTTTATTTTATTTGGAAATGAATGATGATTTTTTTTTCATTTTTAAAACAAAATTATATTTATCATTACAACTTCTAATCAAACAACATGATAATTTCTATTTTGTTTTGTTTTTTCTCATGTATCATAGGATCAGCCAGGAAGCAAACCCGCTAACATGGGACAACTGCTTGTAAGGCAGCCATGCTGACCTCTTGACCACCAATGCTTGACTTCTATTTTGTTGTTTTAAAAAAATGAAGCAAAAATAACTTCTTTAATTATTCTAAATATCAATAATTGTAAAGAAAAAATGTATAACCATACACAAATTATTTCTGGAGATATTCAATTACAAGGTATCTGAAATTTTAGTTGTATAACATTATAACAATTAGTACTAGAAATATTTTGACTAAAATTAGTTGTCATAATAATTTATTTAATTGCTTGAATATTTACAATAAAATATTTTCATTTTGTCTTTATATGTTATTTTAAAACTGGATAAAGTATTGTATGAAGATTTAACTTTAAATGTAATTAATGTTACATTTTTTTATAACAGAAGCACAGGCTTATTATATACCTGTGTCTATATATGTAATATATAGGGTATATGAGCACAGACTGTGCTCATATACCCTATATATTAAATTTTTTAATTTTTTTAAACTCTGTTAATATAAGGCTGAAGTTATTATGTTGGTATTTGTTTGGAGATGAGGTTGATAGTTTTTTTCCACTTTAAGTCACTCTTCTATGCATTTGTAGTGCAATGTTTCTAGAAGAGATACTCATTTAATATTAGAAAAAAAAAAATAATATTGATGTATTATTTTAAAAAAAAAGAGTTTAATTCATCTTCCATTTATGTGAAGAATTCAGTTATTTGTAAGTTGGTTACCAGAGTATTTGTGAGATTATTTTGAAAGATTTTTAGAATAGCAAAAATTGATATTTTGCATAGTTTATTAAAAATTCATAATTATTTTACACAGCAACTGCACAATAATTATTAAAAAACAAATGTATATATGATTATATTTTTATTTTATATGCATATGTTTTATTTTTAAAAATAAAAGTTAACAAATTCTAGCATAACAGTAACAAGGACAGTTATAGATGGAACAATAACAACTTTTTGTAATATTGTTTACTAAATGCTGTTACAAACATGATATTAAGATCTTTTTAAATCTTCTAAAAATTATAAATGCAACATTAATTTTTAAACTAGAAGTTTATAGATTTACTATAGCTTCACATTTATTCATTCCCATTTTAAAAATAAATTTCAGTCAACAATGATTTCATCGTTTTTTTGAAGACATTAACTTAGCTTTTTCCCTGCTCAATATCAAGAGATTAAAAAGTTGTTTCGGTTTATTATTATATTTTTAAAACTTGCAAAGTTCAAATATGATTTTTTAAAGATTTTTCATTTATAAATTTATATTCCTAGCAAATGAAGTCCAATTTTTCAATTCAAGTATAGAATAAATTTTAATATTAAAATTAAATGTTAAACATTGACAAAAATTTTTATCAGAGCTAGTAATAGAAAATGTCAAACTTTTAGAGGGTCTTAAATCAAAAAGTTTTTAAAAACAAATAAAAAAAAATTTAATAGTTTAGAGCATTTTTAAAGGTGACATAAAAATATGCTAAAATTCTATGAATAATAAATGATTTATGTTTTCTAAAAGCAAAAAGATGTGTTTGAGTATATAAAAAAATCTTGAGAATGATCCTATTTATATTTGAGATGAAAAACAGAATAATAAATATATATATATATATAATAATAAACAAGATGTTATGGAATTAGAATATATCAAATTACAATAAATTATAAATATATGACACTATAGCTAAAAGCATTGTTACATAAAAAGTGAGATTTAGCAGCTAAAGGTATAAACAGAGAAAAAATTGACTGTTACAGAAATAGTCCATTAGTAAATAATGCAAATGCGTGAAAGCAGTTAACACTTAAACAATATCAATAACAATCAATAATCTCAATAAGTTGTCAAGGCAACACTCCTTTAAACAATAAAGATAGAATCCACCTTTATATATGAATTAATATATTTTATAAACACTAAAAATTGCAACTTGACTACAAGGAGTGAAATTATTCTTTCAAAGAAATTTATAGCAGACTAACAAATAGTCAATTATAATTTTCAAACTGTAATTATAATGTTTAAACCACACTTCAACTATGTATTATTTAGATAATAAAACTAATAACATCCAAGGCTATATGGGTAAATAATGTAAATACATAAAAGCAGTCAACATTTAAGCAATACTAATATCAGTAACAATCTACAATGTCAATCTATTATCATGGCAATCTCCCTTAAAGAATAAATGTAATTATGAAAGTGGATAAACAATAAAAGAATTCAAAAAATAATAAATAAATAAACTTAAAATGAAAAAAAAATAGAATAATATGCAAAGGCTTGTACAGTAAATGTCTCAAGAATAATTAATGAAACAAGTATTAGATGAAACAATACTGGGGAAAAGACATGAGGACACACTAAAAAGTTGTATAAAAGAAATAAATAGCTAGAGAAATTAGAGAAAAAAATTAGGTAAAGAACTGTGAATGAACAGACAGACATATGATAAGGACAGTGAAACATCATAAGCAAAAATATTATAACACAATCTTATTGAAATAGAACGATGACATACGTTTGCAACAACAAAAAGAAACATAAAAATTGATCTATATTACTGATAAATAATATATATATAATAAATTAAATTTGATGTCTGCATTCTTGATTTCATGAAATCGTCAAATGTTAATTAATCGGCAATCAACAAATGTTAAAATAACAGAATTGTGGGACATCTAGATTGAACTATTGGTATTATGAAAGGAAGTCTCGTTTTGATTATTCAATATTATATAGTTGATTATTCAATATCATATAGTTGGTAAAGCCTACAAAAAGTATAGTCAAAAGTACTTCTAATAAAATACCTATAATTTATGTGAGTTTAACTGTATTTTAATATATATATATTGATTTAATATATATATATATAAACAATCGGCTAATATAAAGACAACAGAATTGTGGGAAATTTGAATAGATTGAATGATGGGTAATGCAAGTTTTTATTTTTTTGTACGTTTGTATTAACAGTTGATAAAGATTGTCAGTGAAACAATTGAAAGTACTTCTGGTAAAGAATATATTATTTAATTTTGAATACTGTGTTAAATATATTTGTTTGAATTATTATATATATAAAATATTACAGAAAAAAAACCTACATTATACTTAACAAATAGTAGCAATATAGTTTTAAAACAGCAACAGATTTTTAATGAAAGCTCTGCTTTACGTTTCTGTTATTGAAGTGTCAGCTGCCTATAAAATAAAAGAGAAAGAACATTTGAATAAACATGAGAAAATAAAAACTCTAAGCAAAGGAATTTTAAATACAACATGGATGTTATTTAAAGTACTTTTCAAATTCTAATAACTTCACAGAAAAAAGTATATATTTTATATATATATAAATTATTTAAAGATTAATAATAATTAATTAATTAATTAATTAATTAATCACTACTATAAAAAACTGTTTCGTATTTGCTAATTTTTTTCTTTGCTTTATGTAGCATTAAAATCAAACGATGACAAATAAGAGACATTTTTTATGATTACAATCTATCAAATATTAATTAATAAATCATATATTATGATACTTATTATAGTCATATAAAAATAGGTATATATTTTTATGAAATATGTTTAATGCTTATGTTTAGCATGTAACGTACTGCTCTACATTATATATATATAATGAGTTTGAAGACATTACGTGTCTAAAAGATTTCACTGACGATAGCAAATAGCTTGAAATCATGAACTGAAAGTGGAATTAAAGTTAGAGATAGTGAATGCATGCTCTGACATTTATGTAAACAAACGCTTGACGGTGTTTTTGGTAGAATGCCATCTGTTGATATATATATTGTAAATATAAAAATTAATAGTGTATGTACACTATTTAGGAAAGATTATAAATTTATTAAAAACATTTTACATCTTAGCACTGCTATAGATCAGCTCGGTTACATAGAACTAATATAAATTTATAGAAATAGAATTTATAAGCTAAATAATTTATATATATATATACATTTACATAATAATGTAATGCATGAGACTTTTTTGTTTATGGCATTGATGTTACCTGCAATAAACCATGTCTCTTTATATTTTCTTTTTCAATCATTGCATTTAATGGAAATGAGTTTAATATTAAGTGGATCAAAATTGTGGCCGACTTGATTTCATGTTCTAAAAATATCGATTTAATATTAGGGTCTGTTTTAGCACATTTGCATATATATTTGTGTTATGTTAACCTTGTAACACAGTTGGCATAAAATTGCATTACATGTTGGTTCATTAAATTTAATTTTATAAACTATTTGGAAAGCTTGGTTTGGACATAATTTATCTTTAGTGTTGATCAACATTTGATTAAAATTGGAGGAACCTAAAAATAATATTTAATTCATTTGCGCACATTGTTTTCATCTTTGTAGATGTATGTGGTACCAAAAAATGCTGATCCATGCATTAATATTGTTATTAATGTACCTGGTATTTAAAGATGAATATAATTTTTTAAGACTTTTATTTAATAGATTAATATTATATTTTGAATTGACTAAGTCATTTATATAGTTTTCAATGTTATGTTTTCTGTATGCTCAAAACATGCATAATTTATAGTTGCTATATGAAAACATTTGAAGCCAGCCAATTTTTGTGAAATTGGAGTATATGAATGTGAGTGAATTATACTATGATTGTTAATGGGTTTTATAATCATTTTATAATTTATTTGTGCATTTTAATGTTGAATGTATATTTCTAAAAACTATATCATTTGATGTATTCTCATTTTCTATAACCAAACTAAATAAGATAATTGACAATAACTCATCTCATATATCAATACTTGTTTTTTTCTTCAGCATAGATAAGTACATCATATACATAGTGCATAAATGTTTTTATAGAAACTATAAATTAAGCAAGTTTGAAGCAGACATAAAAAACAGCACTGAAAACTATAAAAAAGACTTAGTCAATTCAGGACATAATATTAATATATTAAATAAAACTCTTAAAAAATTCTACTCATTTTTAAATACCAGCAACATTAATAATAAATTTAAAAAGCATAACATTATTTTTTAACATTATACATTCACTTTCCCAATATTTAAATTATTTATGTTCTTCATCCTGGAGGTTTCACCAGTTGATTATCAGGATAGAATTTTTAAACACATAAAAAAAATTATTTGTTGACAATATATCAGATTAAAATATCGGGTACACGACATTCAGAATTATTTTTATAAAAAAGATTTCCTTAAAACATAAGCACACAAACATATTAATGGACATTCAAATTCGCAAAATATTTTTTTTAAAACCATGTAAAATGCTGACAAATTATGTTATAGCATTAAACTCACTTTTTTTCATTCATTCTGAGAAAATAAAATTCAATACTGAGATTAAAGAGTAAATATTCTTTGAAAATAAGCAGGTTTATGTAAGAAAGAGCAGGGATTAAATTCACACTATAGCACTAATACTAGTGATAAAGTATATAATAGAACAGGTTTCATTACAAATTAATTGTACATAACTCAAATTATAATTCATTAAAGATATTTCGTATTCTTTTTTATAATGCAAAATAGAGCTGTTTCCATTATTTTGTCCAGACTTATTTAATTAATTATAAATGTAATTTTAAATAATAAGTTCATAATAATGGTATGATATATATTTTTTTTAAAGGAAAATATGGACATAATGCTTTTCCAATGAAAAAGTACATTAATACATCTTTATTTTACATCCTTCAGATACATTTTCTTTTATCCAGTTTGCATAAGCATAACTTGAAATATCTCATAGACCTCATGTTCTACTCTCCTGAAATGAACTCGTTCATAGATACACAGCTCTGGCCTATTGCCTTTTCAGATCATCTCGCTGTTCAAGCTACCATCAAATTGCAACCACAACTTCATACATCAACCAACCTCCCCCACAAGATGAGATTACTCAACAGGCACATGTGCCCCCCCCCCAATTAATCTCTGATATATACATCACCTTTCAAGAACAGAAGATATGGAATCTACCAGCAATACAAGGATGGAATACATTCATAACCACAATACAAAAGTTTATTAACCAATACAATAGATACCAGAAAGGGCCATTATGATTACTCTCAGAACTTGATCGAATTACATCTGAGCTGAAAAGCATCCAAGTTACAGAACACAACATCCCAGAAATCCTACTCCTAAAACATACATATAAACAAAGCAGAATGACTCTTATGAAATATATTCGTATTAAGCGAGCACACAATTATCTGGAACAACAAGATTGCTGGACTCCAGGTTATATCAGATGGACCATCGGGTCAGGAAAAAGATATCACACACCCTTCTCTTTGTGCCTTGATGGTATTATTTACACTGGCATCAGTATGCTTAACAAAATTAGAGATTATTATTCCACCAAACTACAGCCCATTGGAACTGTTACCAGATGACACAAATTTGTGAAAGACTCAAATAACTCTCACAGCATTACTGAAGCTAATATCATCTCAGAAATTAAAAGCCTGCCTGAACACACCCATCCCGGCATGCACGGAATTCCTAGATTTCTTCTGATACACTTGGAAAAATTTACCATACATGTTACAAGAAGAATCATTGATCTCTTAGCCACTGATAGCCTACATCTTCCAGGGATATATCAGTGGTACCTTTCATAAAAAAATAAAGATCTATCTGTAGACTTAAATAACATTAGGTCAATATCTATGGTTCCTTTCCTAATCAAAATTATTGAAAGCATTATAAAAGATAAAATTCAAGAGAAAATCATATCAAAACTTTCCAGGCATCAATATGCTAAGAGAGGTTCATCGACTGGTGATGCTGTAAGCCGATTTTGACTCCTCGTTGATCATATCTGTAGAACAAAACAATCCCGGCCGATCATAGTCCAACTAGACTTTGCCAGGGCTTTTGACTCTGTCTGAATAGATGTACTACTTAGTGAAATAGAGTTTCTTCAGGTTCCTTTGGCATACATTCAGATGATAGAGAATCTCCTAGCAAATCGAGAGATTTTTTTCTCTAAATGGGAGAATTGCCCCTGGGTTCAAACCCTGCATCTCCATTCCCCAGGGCTCCCTATTAAGTGCTGTCATGAAGCTATATAAATCATTTGCTTTTGAACATTGAGCATGCACTCCCTGGGATCTCCATTTTTCTTCTTAATGAAAACATCTCCACATCTCCTACATGGTTGATGTAGTGGTGTTTCTTAAAGCACATGAAAAAATATACATTCTTGAAAGCCTATTACAGCACTATGCTCAGACGCACAGGCTTACCATTAACAGGAACAAATCGGCAATTTGGAATATCAAAACAGCTAACAGGATAACAGGTTCATTACAAGGTATGCCTCAGCCTTTCTTGTGATTCAGTATGTCACTATCCCCTACAACAATAATGATGGAAATACAACAAAGACTACTAAACAAAATAGACATCACCATAACATGCCTTTCAAATATATATATAACCAGATTTGGAAAGGTTTCACTCTTAAACTCCTTCATACTTCCCAAGATTATATATTATCTTGCGGGTTTTAAACCAACAGAAGCTTTCATTAAAAAAGTAGAATCCCACTGTCTGTGACTCTGTAGAGGTGGGCACAGATCATTTATCAGTCTGCACACCCTTCAAAAGCCAAGAGACATGAATGGACTGGGATTGCATTAAATAAAGGTATTTGCAATACAGAGAACTTACAATATAATCCATAAACTTTATTTTGATTGCAGGACCTTCCAATGTCTGCTTCCCAAAGAGCAAGTGCTTCCCACTGATAGAATGCCCCCCCCCCCCCAGAGGTTCACTCCCATCTGGCTTCAACCACAGATCTCATACATTTTTTATGCACATAGTACCTTCTGCGACCATGTTCAATTCAAAAATAACCTATTGGGAAGCCTTCAACCTATCCAACTCAAATACCCAGAAGGTACACACTTACCTTCCCATCAACATAAACAAACTGCACAAACTATCCCATATATTGAAACTAGCATCTAAACACACAGACTTCCTTCTCAAAATTAACCTTGGTAGCCTCTCCACTGCTATGTTTCTTAATAGAAGAGGCTTCTGCATAGATCCCATATGTTGTCTCTGTCTTTCCAGCCCGGAAGATATGGACCATATCCTTCACCTTTGTCCAGTCTGGCAAGAACTAAAACAAAACTTCCAGAAACACATTGATAATAATGGTCCAGATCTAACATATCTTCAAGGGGTTTTAAATAGAGGCATTTTTGCTGAAATCAGGCTTGCCACTTACATAACCTTTGCCATCTGGTTGACCAGATGCAAGGTGATTTTTCAAAAATTACCACTTGACGAAATCAATAACTGCTTCCTCAACATAATTAAAAATACCAAGAAACAGACAAGAGAGAGGCTGATCCATACCTGGCCATATTAACCTGGGAATTCACAACTGGCCTAAACAGCACCTCTCCAACCAACCCCTAAATAATTTATATGAAAATAACTATTATGATTTAATAAAACCCTCCAACCATAACTTGCCAGAACAGGGTTTACTAACAAAGGTATTTTGTTATAGACTAGATGAATAATATTCACCTTGCATCCACAGACTAAGTTCTTCACTAACATTCATTTTATATTCTACTGACTTTTGGATCATTTCTTCTTTGTATATATCACCCTGTAATCTCGTCTAGTTAATTCTTGTTATCTTTTTATTTTTTTTGTAATCACTTATGGGTCAAATAAAATTATATTGAAAGAGATAACTTGAAATATATATAACTGTCCTTCACTCAAGAAGCAACAATAACAAATCATTAATTATAAAAATTACTTAAAATCTCATTTTAAAATTAGTACAAAGTTCATTTAACCTGGGATTAAAATAGTTCATTTATTAAAAGATAAATGAATTTGTCCTGGGGAGAAAAACCATTGTTTAATTATAGTAGAAATAATATATATTTTTAAAAAAAAAAACATTACTGAAGAAAAAACATTTAAAAGTCATTGAATAAGTGTTGTACTTTTTCAACATTCTTTTAAATATTAAAATAAAGCATTTAAAAATAGTAAAGAACTGGTATAAATATTGGAAAACATGTCTTTAATTTTTGTATCCTAAAATAAAATATTAAATGTGGAATAACGTTTATTGTAAGCATAAAATGAAAATTACAAAAAGTTTTCATATAAATGAAGCAAACTATATAAAATTCTCACTGGGTATTATTATTCAATAAATACACTTTACAAATGAATGTATAGAAATAATTGTTTAAATTTTACTTTCTGTTTTCTTTTTAAAAGTATTGATTTTGGAATTCCTAGTAAACTTTAGCTTAACATTTTAGTACCTGAATTAAAGGTTACTAAGAATACATTTTTACTAAACAAAAATAAAACAGTTTAAAATAATTAAACTTATGAATAATTTGCAATTAATTAGGAAAGATAAAAAGCAAATTTTGTTTCTTCCAATGTATTATTCATTTGTTTTTTTACATGTGTCCTTACAAGTTTTCCAATCATCATCATCATCAACAATTATCAATCCACTGCAGAATGAAGGGCTCTCCAAATTCAATCCACATTCTCCAATCTTTAGCTTCTCTTTTCCACATCATTCCTGCACACTTTTTTATTTCATCCATCCATCTTACATGCGGTCTCTTTCTGGGTCTTTTACAATTTCTTGGAATCCAGTTTAAGATTTCAATTATTCATCTATTATCATCTCTTCTAGAAATATGTCCTGCCCAACTCCACTTTTGTCTTAATTTTTTCAATGAGGTCAGTAACACCTGTTTGTTCTACCCATATATTGTGTTTTTGATCTTTTCTTGTTAGTCCCAACATGCATCTCCACATACTTCTTTGAGTGATCTGAGGTCTCTGTATTGATCTCTATTAAGTATCAAAGATTCAGATACATAAGTAAGAACTGGTAAAACACATTTATTAATAACCTTCCTTTTCAAACACTAGGCATATTTCATTTTAGTATCAAAATTTTTTATCAAAAGTGCTCCACCAAGTTTATTTCTATGATTATTTTTTCCATTATGTTTTCATCCATATTAATAATCTGACCAAGGTATTTGTAACTGTTTACTTCTAACTCATCATAATTTCATATTTTGAGAAAATCCATTAAACATTACTTGTTTTTTTAACATTTATCTTTAGTCCCATTTTCCTATTTTCATCTGATAATTCCTGCAACATTTCCTGCAGTTCTAAAGCATTATTTGCAAAAACAACTACACCATCTGCAAAATCTAAATAACCTAAATAATCTCCACTTACTTTCCCTTCTTTAGCTTCTCATATTAATCCACAAACTACTTCTTACAGCACTACTGTAAAAAGTTTTGGAGGTATAGAGTCATCCTGTCTTACACCCTTCTCATTGTTTACTGTCTTAGTATCATTATGTAATCTAATTGTCACTGTTACAATATGTATTGTATTTTATACCAACAATCATGAGTGATTTGATTGGCTGAAAATTGACATTTTTAAATCACTGCCTCTTGACCTCCTACATAATATTTAAAAGTTAATTTAGTATCTAAGAAATTAAAGTAAAAATAGAACCTGATTAACATAGAGTCTAGACTGAAAGTAAAATGTAACATATTAAAATAATTATTTATGAAATTAAAATTATTACAATGAAATAAAAAATAAAATGAAAAATTATAGTATTAATCTTAGTAACAATTCTAAATTATATCCAAGAAATTAGAAGTTTACCAGAATACCTTTATTATTTTAATTAAAATAATTAAAATGGTATTTAAAGATTAGAAATAAAGAAGTGAGAGTAAAAAATAATAAATGTAAAGACAATTACACACATTCACAAAAACTATAATTTTTTAATAGTAATAAATTAGCTCAGCTTCTAAGTTTAATACTTTAATTATATTTATATTTATTTAATCTTTTAGATATTAGCATAAATAAATATACTTTTACTAATAAATAATTGACAGAAATGCTCTATTATAAACAAAAAAATTAAATAATATAAAATATTAAAGTTTCAAAGTTAAATCTCACTACAGTTTAATTTAAACATTAAATTTTAAGACATTAGGGACTATATAAATTAATTCTAACTTCTAATAACTTTTAGCCATACTTTATTATTAGACTGTAAAATATATTCCCAAAATTTAATAAAAATATTAAAATGATTATTAATAATTAAGACTTGTAAAGATAATAGTATGAATACTGAACCCCACCACTTGACATCATTTTTCACAAAACACATATCAATATACCATTTTAGCAGCCTTAATTTATCGTAACGATGACAATAGGTGTTTTTGAGCTGTAACAGCCTTCCTGAGGGTGATGTATCCTATGATTATGTAACAAAATATTATGCCCATTGCATTGTGACAGTATTCATCGAGTGAGTGCTCTTGAACTCTTGCTACAGTCTAATTTAATGGTGGCTGTATTTGAAAGAGAGAAAACTGCAAAAATTCATTGTAGGAATTTTTTTACAAAGCATAGTAGAATTAATATTCCATATTAAAAATTGTCATATCATCACACATGCTTTCCTACACTTTTGAACTGCATACAACTGGAAAATGTTCTTCTTTTAAGTAAAGTTTTTACCAATTTTATATGCAAATGTCCATTTACATGTGAATCCATGTGAGAACTGTACAGGAAGTTGGTTTGAGGGCTCCAAAATTTCATTAATTACAGCTTTGAGGCTTCCCTGTTATTTTATTTGCATGTTGCTTTTCTTACAGCTTTGATGTTCCCCTGTTATTTTCTTTGTGTGCAACTTTTGGCTTTTATTAGTTCCCCCGAAAATGGTGTTTTTGTTTGTTACTTGTTTTGGTTCACAACTTGTCCAAAGTTTGATTTATTTTTGATTCAATAAATTATTTTATGGGAAGCTGTTATTTTTTGTTATTGTTCACATGATTAGAAAATATGCATGTAATATTTGATAAGTTTCATTAACAGTTAATTAAAGTAGGTAATATTTTATTATATCAAAATAAAAGAAGTATTTAAGAGTTCATTCAAAAGGCCCCATGCAAAATATATTTAAAATAATAATAAATAACTGTGTGGTAACATAATAAAATGTTCAAAAAAAAATCCAAAAAGAAGTCAATAATTAAAAATCAAATCAAACCTTCCCCACCACCCCAGCTCACCTCCCCAGCTTAAAAAAATGCTCTTTAAAAATGAACTGTTTATGTCTTTTTTAAATTAAAAGCCCAAAAATTAAGGAAGAACTTTTTGCTATCATATAATATAGCTTTCTCAGCATAAAGATTTGAAACAAAAAAAATAGAAAAGCCTTGTAATAAATTAACAAAAAAAAAAGATGACAATTTAAAATCAAAACAAACCCTTTCCATTACACCCTCTAAAAAACCAAGTGTTTGTGTATTCAAAAGTACCAAATTGTTGAAGTCTTTAAGCAAATCAAAATATCAACCAAAAAAAAAGATAAGTTCAAAGCAAACAATCATTTAAAAACAACAAAGTATTTGTTACTGTATTTTTGTGTAAACAAACCGACAGAGCATTAATGAATAATTTCAAAGCAAACCAAAACCCCTAACACCATCTAAAAACAAAGTGTTTGGTTTTTAAATATGTGAACCCAAAAAATAAAAATAAAAAAATGGGTGAAAAAAAAAACTTTGGTTTACCATAAGTAATATTATGTAAAGAAACTGATGGACATTAGTCGATAATTTAAAAACAAACCAACACCCCTAAACCATGTTTCTGTTAAAAATGAACCAAAGAAAAAAATAAAAAAACTGGGTGGGAAAAAAACTTTGGTTTACTGTAAGTAATATTATGTAAAGAAACTGATGGACAGTTAGTGGATAATTTACAAACCAACACCCCTAGACCATGTTTCTGTAAAAAATGAACCAAAAAAAAAACTGGGTGAGAAAAAAACTTTGGTTTACTGTAAGTAATATTATGTAAAGAAACCGATGGACAGTTAGTGGATAATTTAAAAACAAACCAACACCTCTAGACCATCTAAAACCAAAGTATTTGTTTATTAAAAACAAAAAAAACCTGGGTGGAATAAAAAAAAGCTTTGGTGGTTTACCATAATATTATGTAAACCAAACAGATGGGCCGACAATAAAAAAAAAAAAACCGTTAAAAATAAAAATAAAATTTTTTATCGTAATATTATGTAAACAAACAGACAGCACATGAATCGGTATATTGCTGTGCATTGGGTGAATAAGAGTACCATCAAATGGTAGGGTTCAGTATTCATATTATTACCCTTGTAAAATACTTAGAATAAGTTATAAATTAAGTTGGTATTTAATTGTAATGCCATAATAAAATTAACTGGCAATAAAATTATATTATTAAAATCTTTTTTTTTTTACACTTAAATAAATTAAACAGCTGGGAGTTTAGCTATACTGGCAAAATCTAAGGTGTAGTTTTTTTGCTTGTATTTTAATGTTATATGTTATATTAATATTTGTCATTACCAGTATCCTGTTAGGCAGTATTTAATTTCTATATATTAACACAGTGCATATATAAGATATATTTGTCATTTCAATTTTATTTATGTTATGAACATACAAAAAGAGTATAAATATTAAATTGTTTTTAATCAAATGTGTTTTTTTTACTCATGAAAATTGGAAATCTATCTTGTATCTCATTCAGTTGTTTATTAGTAGAGTTACACTAAAAATAGTCCTTAGATATGAAAGGAAAGTTATAATGGTTAATATCTACATTATCATTTTTTTGGTTATTTTCTTGTAAATAAAATTTGTGTATGCAGTCTAAATCAAAAAAAAAAAGAATACCTTGTTATTAACGTATTAGATTTAAGTAAAATGTGGCATTCTAGAAGTCTCAAAGATAGAAGAAATTTAGAATAGCTATTTTTGTCATAAATGATCATTATTATAAAAAAATATATTTTTTGCTTAGTAAGGGAATTTGTATCATCTAGTAAATCCTTTTAAACCAAAACAGGATCATATACAAAAAATATTTATATATATTAACTCACTATTTTACTCAAAATTTATTAGCCATCTCTTATATATATATATATATAGTAACGATATATAAATATGTCGTTACATTAATTTAAAATAAAATCTTAAAGTTCGCAAATAAAAATAAAAGTTATTAAAAAAAAAAACTAAACGCTAAAATTAAAATGTTTGTTAAATGTATATATTCACACAGATTCAAAATTTTAAAAATATTTTTTTTAAAAAACAAACAAATAAGTATTTGAACGTACTTTTTTTATAAAAAAAGTACAAGACTTAAAGATAAAATATTTTTGTAAATGGAAATGATTGTTTATTAATTATCCAAAAGCAGTGTAATTAAAAAGTCAGATCAAAATTAGATAAGGAATAAAGAATTAGCTTGACCAAAGGAAACAAATAAAGGCCCGGACCATAATGAAAAAATGGAACAGTGACGTCTTTGTTCATGGAATCCATAGGAGGACTATAAAAAGAAAAATATTGAGTTCTAGTCAGTTCCGGTTTGTTTTTGAGGGTCGGTGATAGGATGCACATATCACACTCTCTCTCTATTTTAAAAAATGAACTGACTGTGATACCAAAATGAACCAGCTAATGCTACCTCCGGAACATCTGACCGGGTTTTCAAATAAAGACTCCGTGGAAATTTACATCAAGAGCAGTGATTTCTTCTACTGTAAGCTATTAACATGAACTCTAAAATTTAAAAATAATTAAGAACTTTTGTTCAAGCTTATGAACTTATATCTGACTTTTAAGTTTAAAATCAATTGAAAATGTTTAAATTTATATGTTTTGCATTGATAAACATCATTTCCATTTTTTTTCTTATTGTATAAATTATTTATTGTATTAATACTTATTGTATAAATTATTTAAATGCATGAAATTTAAAGTTGGGTATAGACGTTGCATAGATTCATTAGCGGTTAATTATGTTGCTGATTCATAGTCGATTGGAATATATAAATCATCATGTCACTGTGGTGTCTTATGATGAACACCATTGGGTTTTTTTTTGTATTCCCTATGCAATTGACATTATCAATGACTTTGTATTTTGATCGATTATGTTTACTTTGAAATGTTTTTAACCATGGAATCTGTGCAGCCAATCTATACTCAACATTTTAAAACAAATTTTATAAACTTCATCTGTGTGAACGTATTTAAATGTTAAATTTAAGTCGGGCTTGAATAGCTATATAGTTTTGTAAAGTTATATTAAGGGAGGGTAATCTTAGGTTATTCATTTCATAGTTGAATTGGCTCAATGGATTGGATATATTTGAGTAATTAGTAGATGTAGTATGAGATTCGCTACAGGCAGGATTGTATATATACACCATACACCTTCTGTTTGCCTATGGATGGTTTTGTAAGATGGCAAAGGACCGCAATCCATTCCTATGGAGTTTTATGTTTATTGTTCTACTTGCCAACAGATGTAGCATTCCTGTTGGTGGAGAGACAATGTCTTCTCTAACTCTACTTACTGTTCAGACGTACATTCCTGATAGTATAGTATTCTGTGTTGTCGTATTTTCATGCTACATTGAATACATAAATGTATCAGATGGATTGACGCCAGTTTGACTGTGAACTTTTTGGCCTAAGGTTAAATAAGGGATAGAATATTTTATTTTCAAATACAATCTATATAGTCTATTCATACTCGACTCACTAAATAAATATTAAAGTCATTATTGAAATCTATTTAAATGTAAAATTAAAGATTAATATAAACATCTAAAATGTTAAACTTATTCCTCAAATTAGAATGATTTTATATGTGCATAAATAAATATTTTTATGTGTTAATTTCTGGAAGTGGCTTTTATTTTTTTTATATTTAAGATATAAAGTTATATTTTATAATCTCTGCTGTTCCACTGAGCTAGTGACTTGGGCTAACGATCTAAATATTTAAATAAAGTGGAATCTTAACAGCGCGTATCTGCCTACTCTATAAATTTTTCTAGGTTTAAATGCCTATATGGCGCCCTGTAGAGCAGATATCGTAGTTTGCGGTTAGATTCGATCTCCACTTTCTATGGATCATTATAATATATATATATTAAGCAATTAAATCATCCCACATGATTAAGAAATCCAGTACTGCCCTCTGTGAACTAATATATAAATACATTAGAGTTCGTATTTCAAAATAGCCAGGTCAAAATGCATACCTGGCTATTTTGAAATACGAACTCTAATGTATTTATATATTAGTTCACAGAGGGCAGTACTGGATTTCTTAATCATGTGGGATGATTTAATTGCTTAATATTTGTATATTTATGTCCGTATAGCGTTATGCACTGGGATTATTATATATATATATATATATATATATATATATTCGACTAGGAGTATTAATGAACAATTAATACCTTTAACATGTATAAATATTTGTATATGTATGTGTAACTAATATTTATAATAAGTAATCTACTTAGTAACAACAATAATTGCTTAATAGAATCTTATAAAGATAACCAAGAGCAAATCAAATAGATAGCTATAATGATAATCATGATACCATTCAAGTAGCATATCCTTTTACACACACACACAAATATATATATATATTGCAAAAAAGTTTAAACTCATAACAAACCTTTTATTCCTCGTAAGGAAAAGAATGTATCTATTAAATTTTATGTAAAAAAAATTCCACAGAATGGCTGCTTAAAAAAATATTGATGTCTATTTTCCAGTCTAACAAAATGTAATGGCGTATTAATGACTGATTCATTTTTACAACTCATGTTTAAAATTATTTTACTTCACCAACATATTCAACGCATATCTATTTGACTTCAAATATCCCTAATATGCTCATAGTATAGAATATTATAATCTAATATTAACAAATAAATCAAACAAAAATGGTAATATATAAAAACGAAGGATTATTTATAAACAAACATTGACTTCTTCATTGTATTTACTTTGGCTACAGTATGTTGATAGTACTCATCAGATTATATCATGCTTATTAATTGGATTTATTATGAATAGCTTTTAGGCTTGCCTATATTTTCTAGTATTAACAAATGACCGTCTATCCCAAAGGATAAAGTATAGTTGCTTTACCAAAAATATTATAATAGCCCAAATCACACAAATATTTTGTAACTAGAATTTAACTGTACTGTGAGTATATGTGCATAATAACTATATGAATGGACTATTTTCTTCAAAGAATTTGAGTATAAAACCATATGATTATTAATGGGGAAACTTTAATCATGTATTCAAATAAAACAATAAAAACTCTCTATACTGTAGTGCCAATCAGTGCCAACCAGAGTAATCAATGGAGAGTAATCAATGAAGGCATCCATTGATTACTCTGGTTGGCACTGAGTGTCACTTCTGTATGGAGAGTTTTCCCTGTTTTAATAACAGTTATGTGATAGCATAAGAAATGGTGATCATGTGATGTTTAGTAGTTATCTTCAAATAATTGTGCCCTATTTATATTGGATGAAGATCAGAACCTTATGGATTACTAAGTCTTACTTGGAATTTATAATGTTTATTTACAAATATTTAAGTTGGTTCTTTTTTTTAAGAATGAATGGTAACATTTATATAAGCGTATCTAAAGGTAGATAGTTATAATCATTTCAAATTATAATTATACCAATTCAAGTATATATAAATTAGTTATTTAGATTTTCTATATATTTATTAAATTAATAAAATCATAATAATTTAAAGATCTCATTTTATATCTCTCTATTAAGATTTAATTATAAACACATATTTCTCTTAGTTATAAATATAAGTCTATTGTTTCATACCACTACAGGCTTAGATACTTTATGCAAATATTTCATAAGAAATTCTATTTATTCATAATATTCTTAATTATTTATAGATTGTGTCTCAATTGTAAATAAACCAATATTATTAATATTATACACTATTGATTCTGGATATTAATTAGTCTATTAATCAACATTTTAAAAACATGTGTACATTGTTATATATATATATATGATCACTAGGAGTTTACCAATAGCTCTAAATAAGCTTTGTTTTTTATAAGTCCATTGAGGTGAGCCATAAGCTGGAAACCAATTGGTCTGGAGGTAGGGTCACTGATAGAGATTTTGAATTCTTTCTCTTTTGGCATTTATAAAAACAAAGCTTGCTTAGAGCTATTGGTAAGCTCCATCTAGTGATCATTTAAATGCAAGCTTTAAAGCAAGTTATGAAATTTATAACTTGTATAATATATATATATATATATATATATATATATATATATATATATATATATATATATATATATATATATATATACAAATTTGTTGCATATTATAAATAAAGTTCAAGTAAATTTTATTTTATTCCAAATATATTTTTAACAGCAATCACAAAATAAAAAAAAATGGTAAATATTTAATTACATATTCTAGTTTATTACATTTTTTATAAATATTTAATAATAATAAATGTAGCTTAATCCACTGCACATGCGCTATACAGATCAAATGCTAATTATAATGAACTCTCCTTTCCAAACACAAGATAAAGTCTTTTTAAAAAATAGAATGGATCCACTCTATCCTTTTCATGCAAACTATATGTATAGACAAATCTGAAGTTCTTGAAACTGAGAGCATAAAAGTCCATTCTATCTCTTAAAAAGACTTTAGCTTGGTTTGAAAAGAAGAGTATTCATTATAATTAGCATTTGATCTATAAAGCTCATGTACAGTTATTATAATTTATAAAAACACATTATATAAATTAAATATTTACATATATAAATGTTGAAGTACATATTTTACGTTATTTTTTTTTTCTATATTTACAAAGTTGAAAAAATTGTAAAGATGTAATACAAAATAAATGTTTAATTTTAAAATAAACAGTTGGAAATTAAATCCAAATTGCTCTTAGAAATTGTTTCAAAAATACACACAATAAAATGTATAATGATTATTGTGCTTTAAAATATTTATCTTGGAAAATAATCAAAGTTAATCACATAGATAACTACTTATTTCTTTCTAATAACATAATATTTTGAATTAATTTATTTCACAAGTAGAATCTTCAAATATTATTTGTATAACATTTTGTACAAGATCTTGTTAATTCAAATCACAATGTATCATGGTTCAAATGTTTATAAACAATTATCATCAAGCTGTTAATACATATATTATAATATCACAGATAAAAAAATGTTTTAAAATAATTTTTGTGATTAAGTAATTTTGAAATAATTAGTTCTCACTGATTAGAGCAACTTAATAGATTTATAGAATAAACTTTTTTTAGATAATCTGAAGATTAGATATATTTTTGATCTTTATTAATTTTATAAGTTTATAAATTTGATTATTAGGTAATTATCATAATATAATTTTGTTACACATTATTATTAATTGAAAATTTGATTTATTAAACTACATTTATTTACAAAAAAAAAAATAAATAAATAAATAAATAGGTTTCTGAGTGATATTTCTTTGCTGCAACATTAAAAGCTTGACTTAACAATAATATATATTTTTCTTCTTCTTCCTTTTTCTGTGTATTGATTTCTACTTTTACATATCATACTATTTACAACATTCTTAAACACTTTACCAATACTATTTTTATATCAAAACTTTCTTCTAACAGTTTCAACTGTCCTGCAGTCATCATCCAAGCTGATGATAACTGCAGGACAGTCAAAACTGTTAGAATAAATTTTGATATAAAAATAGTATTCATAAAGTGTTTAAAAAAGTTGTAAATGGTATATGTAATAACATATATTGTAAACATCTTTTGAACTATAATAAGTAAAAATAAATAGAAATATATTGTAACGAGCACAGATGTTCGTTACATTGTTTTTTTTTGTTTGTTAAACGTGAAAGTAAATTAAAAAGTTCGCATTTAAAAATTTTCTTTAAGAATTAAAAATTGAATTTGGATATCATCTTGGACTCGTATATATTAAATCGCACAGATAATGAAAAATTATTAAAATAAAACTTTATTAAAGAAAAAGTATTTTAAAACTAAATTTTAAAAAGATTTGGAGATAAAATTATATCTTTAAATTTATCTTTAAATATATCTTTGATTTGGAAAACAGGTTAATTAATCAGAAATGGAAATGATAAATTTAATTAGTCAAATGTAAACCGGCCTTGGGCATTTAAATGTAAAAACATCGGTCAGATGGGAAAACAATAGAAACTTTTAGCAAATGAAATAAATCCATTGGGAGATCGGACCTCGACGAAAAGGATCATCACATCGATGACGTAATGTTAAGTCAATCTTTCAAAGTAATATAAAAGGACAAGTTTGGAAATTATTGGTTAGTGATTATTATTGATTATTTACGATGTGACAGATATGTGTTAGTGCGGAATTGAAGGAGAAGGGATTGAAAAAGACGCACGTTCAATCCCTTCAGTTGTTATAAATTGGAAAAATGAAACATCGCTTTTCTTATATTCAGAGGACCACTGGATCATGAACATTAAATTAAAACTTTCCAGATTTAAATGATTGCAATATTATCCTATCTGACTAACTTAATTTATTTATAATGTTATTTGATGTATTTCTTTTTATATATATATATATATATAAATAAATAAATGGAAATGATTTTAATATATATATATATATATATATATATATATTTAAAATCATTTCCATTTATTTATTTATTTTTTGTTCTTTAAGTTTTATCATGATTTTTGTTATCGTTAAATTAATTATATAAATGTTAAACTTAAGTCGGGTGTGAATGGCTGTATAGATTTGTAAAGTTATATTAGGGGAGGGTAATCTTAGGTTATTAGTGTCGTTGTTAAATTGGGTCAATGGATTGGATATATTGATGTAGTTAGTAGATGTAGTCGGAGATTCGCTACTGGCAGAATCGTTTATATATACGCCGCACTCAACCGTTTGCCTATGGAAGGAATTATAAGACAGAGAACGCAGTTCCTTTCTATGGAGTTTTTTTTTTTATTGTTCTTCTCATTAGACAGGTGTCATATTCCTATCTTATGAGAGTCAATGCCTTCTCTTAATCTTTTTGGTGCTGTCGTATTCCGTATTACATTGAATACATCGATGTATCAGATGAATTGATGCCAGTTTGACTGCGAATTTTAGCCTAAGGTTAAATAGGGATAGAATATTTTATTTTCAAATGCAAATCTATGTAGTCTATTCCTACTCGATCCCAAATAAAAATGCATTAAATTTAAGTTGTTTATAGATGCTTGCATGGATTGTTTATCGGTTAACTATGTTTTGCGTTTTCATATTTGATCAAAATATATAGACATTCGATAAATAATGATACCTTACGGTGAGTATCTAAAATGTATTTATTCGGATGTCTTTTAAGTTATTGGTGACAATGCAAGTATCTTATGGTGAATACTATTGGGTTACTTATAAATTTCCCTCTGCAATTGTCGGTACCAATGATTTTATATTTTGATCGTTTATGTTTATTTTGAAATGTTTTTAAACGTTGTAATCTATGTAACCGATCTGTAATCAACATTATTAAAACAATTTTTTTTTTATAATGCCATCTGTGCGAACTTAATAAAAATGTAAACTTATAATATAATGTAAATTAAAATCTAAAGTAAAGTTAAAAATAATGTTAAATTTTAAAATGTAAACTGATACTAAAACAATTTAAATTCTTATATATATATGTATAAATAAATGTATGTTAATTACTGGCAGTGGCTTATTTTATTCTTTTTTATATATACTCTTATATTATATTATTAAATCTCTGCTATTCCACTGAGCTAGTGACATGGGCTAACGACCGGATGCAAAATAATAAAAAAAAATTTTTTTTTTGACTTACGTATCTGCCTACTTTATAAATTTTTCTAGGTTCAAATGCCTAGATGGCGCCCGTAGTGCAGATTACGTAAGTCTACCTTCTCCGGATCGTTACAATATTAATAAAATAACTTTAAAACAAAATCTTTATATAAAATGAACAGAAAATCTTAAATAAATCAATATCCACAACTACATCTATACCTGAATATGGATTTCTCCATAGATACCATGCTCAATGGTCTGATGTGAGTTGGAAACAAGAAATACATATAGTAGGAAAGTGTAATTCATCTTCAACAAATTGAATAATAACTGATTATTTATGCTAACAGTATGTTATAATATTCTATTAAATAATTGTATTAAATGAGATCAATGGATGTTATATCAGAAGCAGCCAACTTCATGCATCTATTACATTGTTGACTGTGTTCTTCAGAGTTGACGATGGAATTAAGAAGCAATTTCTGAGATTTACTGTCAATGAATTATGACCTAGTTCCATCCCATTCAGTGTTTAATCTTTTTACAAAGTCTTATTTTACTAACACACACACACGCACATATATATATATATATATTTAGAAATGGTTTGAATTGTCTTAAAGATAAAACATTATTCTTGATGAGTTACAGAATAGTCATTATGCTATTTGGATGAAAGCCAAATTAGAAACTGAATATACAACTATTGCACTTTGTTGATTTAGTAATGAGTTAAATAATTTATTGATTTTAATTATTTTAATTAAGCAAAAATATGCAAATTGTAATTATAAATATTAATAGTCGTAAGTCATAAAAAAATCTATTAAAATAACTTCATTTTAAAGAGACAGCTGGAATTCTAATCATCAATATTCATAAATCAATAATAATTTTTGCATATTAGTTAAATTTATATATACCGCTGCATTTTAAGTAACATATATACTTTACATGATTGAATCAAAATTTGAAATTAAAATATTTTTCAGTTATCTGATCAACCTGCTACATAATTGAAATATTTAAATTTGCTGAAGTGAACATTGCTTCGAAAACAAAATTAAAATATAAACAATTTATGATTTAATCCAAGTTCGTAATTTTATTTTAATTAATTAATAATAACATTAAAAATTTTTTATTTTTTTTTGCAAATAAAATAGAATTAATTAGATAACTAAACGATAACTTGTGAATTCACAGGTGTAATGGTGAGGGGAAGGGTTTGGAAATGTCTTTTTTTTCATGTGTCAAAGCATCGGCCGGGAAGCGAACCCGCAAACCTGGACAACTGCTTTTAAGGCGGCTGTGCTGACCACTCGGCCACCATCGCTTGACAAATTGGAAGTGTCTTGTAGTAATCTTCTAGAGTATTTTTGTTTTCTATGTATAAAAAAAATATATAATTGAATATCATAAACTATTTACCAATAATTATTACAAAATGTTTTCGTATAGGGGCAACTAGAATTATTATCTGTTGATTTAATCTATTTGTTTCAAAATCCGAGACTGTTAATAATTTTGGATTAAATATCATTGCATATTTAATCTCAAATAATTGGCCTGTCTGAATAAAGTGCTTACAATTTTATATGTATGTGTGTGTAAACGTGCATGTCTAAAACTTGATTCAAAATCTAGTATTAATTGTAAAAAAAATCAAAAACATTAATTTAATTTTACAGACTTAATTTTATGATTTCGCTCTCTGACTGAATGCATTCTAAAATTTTGCACGCCTTTTTGTTTGGAATTTATTTCTACCAACAGAATAACTTGGATTATCCAAAACTATGAACATATAGAACATTCATACTTAATATTTGAGTAAGTGATTTATAAGTCTAGCATTATATTTTTGTAGTCTTCTGCGTATATTAAGTAGAAAGAATAAGTCGAATTTCCTTCTCATTGTGCTATCAATATAATAGTATTGCTTCCTTTTTCTTTATCAGAATATATGAAAATATAAAATGATCATTTGATTAAATACAAGTGTAATTTATATACTTGGAGATTAGTTGTCACCATAAGAGACTTAAACACAGACTTTGAAAATTCTTTTAGCTATTCACTCTCTATATATGGAAAAAATAAATGATCTCCAATATATGTATTTTATGCTGAACCAGTACTCATCAGTTGGTCCAGATGATCATCTCCCTTCCCTATATATATATATATATATATATATATATATATATATATATATATATATATATATATATATATATATATATATATATATATATATATATATATAATCATTGCTCAGTTTACATTAAGGTAGCTAATCTTCAAACTTTATTGGACAGACATCAATCTATCTCATCCTCCAAGTCTTCATCCATCCATACCATTAAAAATCTGATGATGGCACTTCTAAATTCCTTGATGATGCCAATATTACTGCCATGCATATGTTGATTTTAAGTCATTTTGATCTCTCATGTATAGGAGGTTATTTATGTAAACCCCCAGATGAGTAATGTGCAAAATACAGACTAAATCTGTAATATTTGATTGAATACAAGTATAAGTTATATTTTTGGAGTTTAATTGTAACCCTAAAGAACTTGAATGCAGACTTTTAAGCTCTCATCAGCTACTCAATCTATCTCATATAAGTGATATACATGATCATACACATACAAAAGATAAATTATCTCCAATATTAGTTGGTCCAGATCATCTCCCCCCCACACACATGCATATATATATATATATATATATATATATATATATATATACACATTACAGATATATATATATATATATATATATATATATATATATATATTGTTACAGAATGGGGGAGTATCAAAGTAGAAAACAAAAGAAAGAACCTGGGTGATGGCAAAACATCATCAACCCCAAGTCAATTCAAAATGTAAAATATTAAATATAAGTACAAAATATTTAAGTGGAGCAGGAGATCAAGAGATCTCTGAGATCATTGAGAGATCAGCCAGATAACTTAGAATAGCAACTAAAACATAATTATTTATCAACCAGCATTATAAAATAAAGTAATTACATGTAATACTCAAATACCATTCATCATCATTAATGGGAATAAACAAATTAGTACAATAAATCAGTATAAAATCAGTCCATTTTGTGGTTGGATTTGAACCATAAAAAATATAAATTAACAGTCAACCTTGTGACTGGATTTGAAATAGGTCTTCTTTAGATCAGGCTAACTATTGAGTCTTTGCCAGCTTGGGCAATTATTTAAACATAACTTGGATGCACCAGCTTAGTGCCCATCCACTATAATACACAATAATCAGTAATTGAAACAATAATGCTGGGAGATTAACACTTGCTGATCATCAACAATGATCAGGCCATTTGTACTGGTCAACTAAAAATGTAACTTATAATAAGACTAAAGTACAATAAAAGATAGTGCATGGGCTTTAAAGAGTATTCTCTTTTGCACCAACCAAGATGATGATTGATAATCTCTGGATGCCCCAAAAGCAATAATTACACATCTCAATTTATATATTCATCCTGTGCATGAATCTAGCTCAGAGAACATAAGCTCTATTACTCTATGTGACCAAGAGATGATGGCAACAATTTCTAACAATTGAATACAAGTTTATTAATAACAAAAAAATAAAGAAAATATATTTAAGGTCTGATTTTGAATAATATACAATAATAAAAGTCATTACACTGTAATTTACAATATTACTACAAAATTTAAGTTATCACATTAATTTATATAATTCCTATTCAAAATTTAAATTGTTACACTGATTTACATATATGTGTGCACCAACATGCAATTTATAATATACAATTAATTTTAAAAAATGAATTGACATTTAATCAAAAAAATATTAGAATTTTACATATATGAGTGTGCACGTAACACGCACACTGACTTTTACCTATATAAACTTGTTACAATAATATATATTGTCATAATTCATTTGGAAAACACATAAATTTCACACATATGTTTGTATAAACAAAATATATAATTTAAAATTTAATTTCAGTTTATAAGTTCTTTTTTTGTATCAAACTAAATAAAGTCAACTTTTGTTTGCCAGGTACTTGTTGATTAATTATCAAGGTTCTTAATAAATGAAAAATAAAATCGTTTATATATCTGTCACTTCAGACCAAAGAAATTATTTAAAATGTCATTATTATATATAATGGCTGTTAGATTTCAACTCAAGCAAAAGTTACTCATTTGTTTTAACTTTAAGTTATTAATTTATAATTTTAAAAGTCATTTTAAGAAATATTAAAATAAAATAACTCACTGTATATGCATGAGACATGTTTATCTGTGTTTTCCTGCATGTATAGACAAACAGCAGCATTAAGTACATCAATTTCTTTATGCTTTCTCTTGGTAAGTTTTGTTTTTGGTCCAGCAGAAAAATATAATTTCAGGCTTGTCATCATTAGGTAAAAGTATATAATTCATATATGGTGTTGGTCTGTAGTTGACCTTATGTCTGTGTAGAACTGTTCCAGGCAAGCAGCTAACTTGGTTTAATAGGTTTCAGACAAGCAAATGTCCTCCACATTTAAAGTTATGAATTTCAGCACAAAGAAGTGGGTCATTTTCTCCATGTAAATTCAAACTCCTGCAAAGGAAAACAGTCTACTATCTTGCCTTCAGCTACATCAGTTTATGGTAGCTATTCTGCAAATTCTATTCTTTTGAAATATATTCTGAAAATTCTATTGTCAGCTAAAACCAATGGCTGCACTTCATCAAGTTACAATAAAATATTGTAACCAACAGTTCAGCTGACCGTTCTTACAAAAAATATCGTTCAGACAGCTATCTTCAAAAATCGTTACCAAAACTACTCTTCAAAAAATCACTATCCAGACTTTGCAGTTGGCCTAGTTGGTGACTGCTTAAAATATTAAAAACTCTTCTGATCAACTCTTACAAAACTGTCAGCACAAAACTGTTCTCTTCAAAATCATTACCCAGACTGTTCTCTTCAAAAATCGTTATCTAGACTGACTGATATTTTTTATCAGCCCTTTTTATAAAATCATCTGAGGTCATAACATCTTGATGGAAAACAGAATTTTATCTTTATCTCACTAATCCTTTTAAAAACATACATGATTTCACTTAGACAATAAAAATTTACAAATTAATTAAAGATTTCAAAATATTTTTTTTTTTAAAAAAAATTATCAAAAAAACATGCTTACATTTAAATTTCAAAATCAGAATTACAAATAATATTTATCAGACCTTTTAAAAGTTTAATTTACAAAACAATTTTTATTTTAAATTGGAGTTATTATTTAACTCTTTGCTTATTATTTTATTTTAGGAAATGTAGAAAAATATCTACAAAACTTTATGTCTGTGTTTATTTCTACTTTTTCTTTATTCTACATATATATATATGCACATACAGTAAATTAGAGAGTACTCTGTAATCCAACTGGTTTATATATATATATATATAAAACCAGAGTTTGATTTATATTAAGATAGTAAATCTTCAAACTTTAATGGCCAGGCATCATCTACCCCATCCTCTAACTTTTTCAGCAAGCCATCTCATGATGGGACACCCAAATACCTTGCTGATCCCAATAATGTTATCATGCCTATACATGAGGGGTCGGGATCATGATAATAATATTGGCATCAACAAAGGATTTGGGTGTTCCATCATCAGATTTTCAATGGTAGGTATGGTTGAAGAGTTGAAGGATGAAGTAGATTGAGGTCTGTCCATTAACATTTAAAGATTTTCTATCTTAATATAAACCAAACCCTGATTATATATATATATATATTATAATTGAAATAATATTTTTAAACGGTTTATAAACAATTCAAACAATCTTTAAATCTTTGAATCTAGGTGCAACATTGAGAAAAGATTGAAGGAACACGAATTGTTATATAAGCGTGTAAAAAATAAAAATAATGGTGATTTAATATCTTCTTCAGTTTTCTTTGATCATGAAAAAACATGTAAACATAAATTTAAATTTAATTTTGAAAATGTGAAAATTCTTCATGAAGAGAGAAACCATAGTAAAAGAAAAATTAAAGAGGCAATTTTTATAAACAGGAATAAAACACATTTGATAAATCGACAAGCTTCTAACATTAAAATACGAGATTCGTGGAATTTGAATTGATGACGTTTGCTTCCGCTTTTAGTTTTTGAATTTAATAGCAGTTGAGGCAGGTTTGAAAGTAACCGAAAGTACTTCTGCGGATTTAAAGATTGTTTGAATTGTTTATAAACCGTTTAAAAATATTATTTCAATTATAATTACAATATTATTTTTTAATTAACGGATATTTTTATTTATTTTATATATATATATATATACATATATGGTAGATGATTATCTGGATCAACTGATGAGTGTTGGTTCAGCACAAAATACTTATATAGAAGATCATTTATTTTTAATGTGTTATTATGTATATTGGTTAAGTAAGATAGAGGGGTTAGCTGAAGGTAGCTTGAAAGTCTGTGTTAAAGTCTCTTATAGTTAAAATGACCATTTGAATGGAAAATTATGTAATATACATTTATACACGTTTTTTCTGCATTAAATATATTGTATTGTTTTTAATAGATTATAGTTAATTTTATATAAAACAGATTAGATGTCATTATGTATGCTAGATTATAAAATTGATAAATGAAGCAAAGAAAAGAAAGATATTAATAAAGAAATTAACAGTGTTCTTGTATCATAAATATGATGTAGCTAGAATTGTATGGAAGGGAGTGGCAATAGCAGAGTTAACACATGGTAATGTTGCATCTTGTGCTATTAAAGGGGTATTAGACTACTTAAAAAAAGTACAAAGATAAGTAGAAAGACATGCATTAAATGCAGAATTGTGGGTAGCAAATAAGGCAATTCAAGAAGAAGTGGGATGGTGGAGTTTTTATATGAGAGATTCAAAAAAGAAAATGTTCAGTAGATTGCAGTTTAGGGATAATAAAATAATGGCCAAAATAATATTCAATTGGGTTATGAATAAAGGGTAGGCAACAAGATGGGTGTGAAAGGTAATGTAGCATGCAGAAGATTTAGATGAAAAATTTATGTCAGTATACTTATATAAAAGGTAAGGTGATTGTGTTAAAAGAATTGTTGAGTGTTATAGTGTTATGGAATGGAATAGATGAATATGCATTAATAAAAAATAGGAAGTTGGAGAAATGTAGAGTTAGTATGAAGAGTAAAAAGAGTTTAAATATTTATAGAAGTAAACGTAATATTGGGTGGGAGTTAATTTATGATAATAACAAGGATAGTAGTTTACTGTTTAAGGCTCAAATGGGATCATTAGCAACAAGGGAATAAACACATAAATGGAAAAAATGTGGTGTGATTTAGTGTGAAAGTTGTGTAAGGTAGGCATAGAATATATTAGGCATCTATTAATTGAATGTAGATGTCTGAAAGCAGAAATGTTACAAATAATAAAGTTGTGGAAGAATAAATATGAACAAAGTGATTATGCAGAATGTAGCTTATTGGTTTTATGCTGGGTTTGGGAAAAGATAGGGGGTTTTAGATATAAAGGCCATGGGGTTGACAAAGATTATGTTGTGGAAATGGGATGGATCAGGATAGATAAGAATATGGAAAAACTTGGAGTAGAGAATAGAAAGAGAACTCAAAATGACTAACAGATTTCTCTGGGCATAGTTGCTGAGAGATTTCTGACTCTGTATAAGGAGAAGTTACATTACATCACAGCAAATTGCATAATTGTAAATTAGTTCAAACCCATTGAAAAAGGAAAAAAATAATATTTGCTGGAAAGAACTTTTATGTCTATGATTTTAATTATATTATATGATTTATTTAAATATATGTAAAGGCAGCATAATTGAGTAAACTTTTTTTCATTTTTTATGATTCAAAGCATCTATTTCATATGGATTTTGTTATTGTAAATCTCTAATAAATATATTAATATTTAGTTATTGAATTATGTCTTATTATTGAATGATCAGAACCAAATAATCACATTGCAGTGAGTGACAAAGTCTTCAATAATAAGAGACACATATAATACTTCTCATACATTTTTAATATTCAAGAGCCACATTAGTCATTTTGGACCTAATTTTAGTGGAGACAACAGAGGCTATCAAATGATGAAACACTTTTTATTAAATAAATATGATAATGAAATCTACATTAACAACCATTTTAATTGATATTATTTAAAGATTTTATAGAATAAAACACTTTAATATTGATACACCCTATTCTAAAACAGGCAAAACTCTCTATATATATTGCCACTCAGTGCAACCCAGAGTAATCAATGAATGCCATAAAGCTTGTGGGATTTGTCAGTGAGGAGCCTTGGATCTGAGAGCACTGTACCTAGTCTGCAGATGTTGGATGAATAGGCACTAGATGGAGATTTTATGCACAAGCTTTCTGGCATTCATTGATACTCTGGCATGCACTGAGTGGCAATATGTATAGAGAGTTTTTCTTGCTGTAATAGCAGTTGTAAGAAAGCATAAGAAATGGTGATCAGGTCATGTTTATTGTCTTAACACCCTCTACTACTAATATATATATATATATATAAGTATAAAAGTTTAGTAAAAGTGTCAATAAAATCAACATTCGTATTGCTTCAGAACTGCCCATAGTATCATTGGAAATTGCATGTGGCTAATGAGCAACATATTAAACACTATTGTCTTACAGTAATCAAATATATTTTTATTGATGTTTGCATATAAATTTGTCTTTAAAATAAAAAATATTTAAAAATGTTGTTACTGTGTTGGGTAGCTTTGAGTTCAATCACATCCACTAATCAATATTTAAAATTTGGGAAATTAGAAATTACATTTAAATTAAAATTGAAAAATAAAATCTCTATAACGTGTGCTAATACAAAATATAAATACTAAGTGATAAAAAACTTGAAAAAAGTTAAGAAAGAACATAAGCTTTTAATATTATATGAAAAATAAAAATAAGCCTTTGATATTTTTAAGAATAAGAAAGAACAAGCAAAAATTGATAATACAATATAAATTTTAAATGCTACAAAGATAACTAGTTTTTACATGTTTATTTATTAATTAAGCATAAAAACACTACGAGGAATTGTATTTATCATTAATTGGAAATGTTTCTGTTGGTTGTATACGAATAAAATATTAATCTTATTATTTTATAATCATAATATAATATTTTGTGGTAAAATGTATTTAATTAATATTCACATCAGTAAAATATTTTTTTCCTGCATATGCAATTACCTTAATATATATTTTTCATATGTATGTATTTTTTTAAAAAAGTTTATAATAAAATTGTAAATACTTACTGCACTGAGACTATAAAATAAATTGCATCAAATACAGTTGTAATAAATTCCTATAATAATAATTGCACATTGGCGCATGATAAAAATATTGTATATAAAATTATCATATGTATATATATTCAATTTTTTTTTGGTTTTTGTCATTGCATTCCTTATTCAACTTCCCCATATCTATAAGCACAGATAGTTAGACCACTCTCTTTCACTCTATGCTTTTGTGAATAATCTTTCCTTTTCTGATGAATCAAACATAAACACATAAAAAATAACTCAACTTCTTGTATAGATTAGCTACACTTAAACTTAATCTCATATATATATATTTAAATTTTCTATTCCACTATATATTCATGACATATGAACAGACATCTAGGTATGGCAAAAATATTGTCATCTATTTATTTTATGTAGAACACACCCACATATTAATATCGATAGAAATTCCATGTGGAGATGATCCCCTTATATAAGAAAAATGGCTATTCTATTTGACAATGTAATCTAATCTTTAGTAAGATTATCCGATGAAAGATTTTCTAATTTTGACAAATTTAACCTTATAACATCATCAGTCAAAAAAAGTCGTTACTTTACAACCAGGTTTTTATATGAAAACATCTGATTTTTTTGAAATAAAAGAGCATCCATTACTAAAAATATTCTTTTAATATATAATAAATGGTAGAAAATTTGTTCTAAAAATAATTCTTTAAAAAGATCTTTCAACTTAAATATTACCACAGAAAAATCTAAAACGTTTTTACTTAATAAAATACAAAAAACGTATTGAAATAATATTGTTTTAAGATATTAATAATAAAGAATATATGCAAGTATCTTTGACATACTTGTCTTTCTTTTGCTAAGTCGTTTTTTTACACTAACAGATTTAATTTTTGATTAGTCCTGAATTCTTTTTTTTCTATTGAAACTTATATGAGATGTTACAATACGACATGTAACTTCATAACGTATAATTTATCAATGTATTGAACAAAATAATAACATCTATCATATTGGCAATCATTATTATTAAAATCCTGTTTTATATATAAAATCTTAGAACAATTTAATAAGAACTGACTAAAATTTAACCCTAGTTTTATCTTAATTTGTACTAATTACATTTTTCAGCATAGTCTGGTGGTGCTCGGTCACATTACTTTAAATGCACTATTTTATGACAATAAGTAGCATTTATTTGCTGGTTTTGCATTTATTTATCAGTATAAGCTAGAATTATATATATATTGATCTATTAGCTAAAAAATTGAAGATAATCCTTACGTCACAAATAACCTCATATATATATATATTATTGTTTGACAGTTTATTAGTTCTTAGTCCAATGATGCTTTTGAAGATTTTGATGTCATTTCTTTGTTTCACTTAATATATTTTGATATATTTATGATTATTTTAGCCAAATACTTTATAGATATTTATCTTAAGACATAAATATTTAAAATTAAACTAAGACATTATTTAATGTTTAATTAAAAAATACATAAAAGAAATGGCATAATGTAAAGTAGAAAGTTAGAATTGGCTGTAAAATGAATACCTCTGTAATCATCATGGCAACTATTTTTGGCCATTTTTTAATAGTTGGAAATAGAATATGCCATTTAAAAAAATAATTTTATTGCTTTACGAATCTTAACAATAATTTATTTGGGTTTTAGAAGTGGAGTTATTTTTTTTTATATTTATTGAACCCTTTTATCTCAATTGTGAAAAAGCAATAACCATTGTATTATTACATTTTTTCAATATATGCAAAGTTAAAATATTATTTTTAAGAATAATTTTCATTTGTATTTTTATATTTTTTACAAATGAAGAAAAATATTATGAAAAATATCCAGAATAAAGGTTTAATCTTTAAAATAAAAAATTTAAACTTTAACTAAAATGGTAACTAGGGGCTTCCAAAAAAATTGTAGTAAAAAATTAAAGGAAAGCCAGACTTATATAAATATATAAGAAATTCAGTTGTTGGTAACAATTTCAAAAAAGAAGTTTTAAAATAGCTGAAATACATGAGTTTCAAAATCAACAATCTGTGCATGATACAATGTTGCAACTATCAGCACATAACATTTTTATGATGAGATGTGTAATAATAGATATTTTAAAATGTTTTATATAAATACTTTTATTTATCATGCACTAAAAAATAATTGTTTCATTTAACCACAATTGAGCATTTTAGATTTAGCTTGAAATAAAAGCATGAGATATCCAGAAATTAATTAAGTCCATTCCTTGTTAGGAAAAGTAGGAGTTGACTTAATTAATTTGTGGAACTCCAATGATTTTATTTCAAGTTAAATCAAAAATCCCCAATTGTGGTTGAAGAAACTTTTTTTTCTTTTTCTAACATGGTAAATAAAACATTTAATATAAAAAAATTTTTAGCTCTATTATTTTTAACTTTTTAATATGGTTAACTGTTCTACAACAAAAATTGGAGAGGAACAATAAATGCACTTCCGGTTGCATTTATAAGTACTGAAAACAGATTCGCAAATGGTTGAGCCTTTATAAGACTCTAACTTACACAAATGCATTCACTCCAGAATTTCCAAACAAAATAAATAACCAATGTAAATATATAATTTCTCAGGGATTTAAATCTTGACTACTAAGCTTTTAAAATATAATATATAAATGATACAATTTTTCAACATTCACTGGTTTATTACTAAATAATTTCATACTTATATAATTTTGTTTATGTATTCATTATCTTCATATTCTCAGAGTTACTATTAAATAAATACTCATTAAGACTTATTGTAAAAATTATTTTAGGGATTTTCACTAATAAATATTTACTACTATCAACATGAATATGAATATGAGGGATTTTTACGTATGTATTCTACTTTTAATTTATTGGATTCAAATAGCAAAAATATTAAAAATATTTAAGTAACCTTAAATAAATTAGCAGTGTGATGTATCGACATGAACTTAGATGATATCAAAATAATAGTCAAAGAATAATGTCGTACACTTTTAAAAAAATAACAAAATTGTTTATTTCATGAAAATACTAAAACAAAATAATAGCAAGAAATACAAATCGACACTATATGGCAACAAATATCAAAGATAAATATTTATAATGTAAACTATCTCCGTATGAGATCAAATATTCAAATAAATGTATGTTGATCTTTTAAAAAGTGTATGTGGTGTATTGATTATATCTACATTTGATGAATAAACTCATGGCATGTTTAGCAACGCAATATACATGCTATAGGAGTTGCTTTGAAATATTTCATCCCCTCTTTACTTTAAAAATATAATCAAATTATGTATCTTAAAAACTATAAATTTAATTTTTACACATTTGCCACTTTCTCTATCCAATCGAGTTTAAATTCAAATTTTATTACTATATGGGGTTTTTTTTTTAGAATCACTTATGCGATAGAGTATTTTAATACTACTTCTTATGCTAGTGGAACTGGTATATACATTATCTCACAGCAGCAAATCTCAAGTCGTAATTTTGAATTTATTACAGCATGTATTAAAAAAAATCACAAATGATAAAATATAACTTAATATTTATATTTGAAATAAATTTTAATGATGGTTAAAAAAAGTACAATCTTTTTCCACTAACAAAGATTTAATCTGTGACACTATACCCTTAAATGTTGAATATAAAATGTACTCCCAAGGATTTTCAACGAGTTTTAAGGTTAGATTTGGCATATTTACTATTCTAATAATTTATTAAACTATTCATAAAAATATAGCTAACAACTTTCATATAAAGTTCATATGGCAATCCAAGTGCGAACATTCCCACATATATTGATGAAAGGATTCGCAAAGGACAATAACGATTTTTAAAATTGTCACAAACTAATCCATTTTGGAAAATATTCATCCTAAATATTAAATATATACATTGAGTTACTTTAATCTCTTTAATCCTTTTGATAGTCACATGTATCAACACCAACAGTCTTTAAGTAATTGTTTATCAAAACAAGTACTCCGGTCTCTATACTGCTTTCAAGCTTTACAAACAATTGTTTCAATCCTTTCCATTCATTTAAATATATTATTTATTTCTTTATATATGAGGGTCTTCCAATATCCTAAGCTAAAATGAATAATATTATGGGATAATCACTCAAAATTTTACTGGAACACATATAAAAAGCATATTCCTTTGAAATTGGAGAAACACTGTTGTTTTTCCTTTTATATTTAGTATAACATATATCCATTGCTGCTATTAAAATTGAGTAGACCTGAACATTTTATAGATTGATGTTTGATTTTAATTTACTGATATTTCTAGGTTTTCTCCCATGACGTCAAAATTTTCCGCAATGCATCTTTCCCGGTAGTTGATTTCTGGGGCAATTTTTCTCAATGAGTGAGAAAATGTATTCATTTTGTAATATAAAATAATAATAAAAATATTTAACATCAATTTCTTATAAACAAATAAATGGAAATGCATTTATTCATTTATGAACAAATCTTATTAGAGCAATAAATATTTGTCAATAAATATTATTAGATCATTACAATTTTATTACTTTTAATATCAATAATTTCATTATGTCCTTTATTTTAGAAATATTTATTACATCTAAACTTTTAATTATATAAAATTTTAGTAATTGTTTTGTCAGTATTTCTAACAACTTTTTCTAATTTTGTGAATATTATTTACACACCCACTCTGTACATTCATACATAAACTTAACAAAGTTTTTATATATTTGTAATTACTAGCATTTCTGCTAATTTAATCGACATTTTATTCATTTTGAATTTGTTGGAAATATTCCAATTTAGCAAAGTTTTATTACTTATGATCTCACTTATAGTTTATTTACAAACACTATTCTATGTGTACCTGAATTTATAGTCATCATTAAAACAATTCACTAATTGTTTGTTAAATTGTTATAAAGAAATGCAATATTTCATATTTGTAAATATTCAAAAACTAATATTTAAAGTCTGAAAAAATAAAAAGCGATTATCCCATTGCACATTGCTTTTATGGAAGTTGATCCTTGGTTTTACAACCATAACTTGATTATCCTATATATTATGAGATATATAATCAAGAAATGTTTGAACAATTCATATCTTGTAAATCATGGATAGCATTGGTGCTAAAATATATTGCTGTCAAGCATTGGTGGTCTGAGAGGTCAGCGACAGCTGCTTTACAAGCAGTTGTTCCAGGTTGGTGGGTTTTCTTCCCTGCTGATGCTATGACACATGGGAAATATATATATTGCTATAATATATATTGCACTAGATATTTCTGCTATAAGTTGAAATCATACTCCTTATGTATATGTTATATTTAGTATGTGAACATAATAATATATGTCTGTATTAGTAATTAAAAATATGAAATATTCTTTTAAGTGAAAAGTGTTTAAGATTTTTGCTTTTGATTGGAAATTTATTTTTTGTTTTTTAAAAGATGCTTACCAAGTCTAATGTAAATGAACTTCACTTAGTGCAAATAATATTACTTTAAATCAATTTTACTCACACACATACATATATAAATAAAAAATGTCCATTAATTAAAAAAAATTGTAATTATAATAAAAATAATAAATTTAATGGTAACAAACTATTATAAACAATCCTTAAATCCGCAGAAGTACTTTTGGTTAATTTCTTAAACCGAAAGTACTTCTGCAAATTAAAGGATTTTTTATAAATAGTTTGTTACCATTAAATTTATTATTTTTATCATAATATATATATATAATAAAAAGTCAGATGTCACATGACTTATATATAGCCTGCATTTACCCAATTTTTAAAATTAAGAGCATGCTAATGAGCTCTAAACAAGCTTTTTTTTATTATGATAAATGCTACTACAAGAGAAGGCATTCAAATCATCTTTATCTTAGATTGTCCCCATCCCCAGACCAGTTTTGACCTATTGGTCTCTTCAGCAAGGAGTTGGGACACTAGATACAAAAAAACAACTCATGCTAAGCATTTATCTAAAAGTTAATTGTCAAGAAGAAGATCTGAAACTTTTAGACATCTACATGTCTTTAAAGTCAGCTCTCCAACTGAAAAAATCATATGGACCTGAACTTAATTCAGATACTACATATATTAATAGGCTTGGCCATTTAATTTAGTAGAGGAAGATGTAGTATTCTGTAGTATTTAGATCTTCTTCTTGACAATTAACTTTTAGATAAATGCTTAGCATGAGTTGTTTTTTTGTATCTAGTGTCCCAACTCCTCACTGAAGAGACCCATAGGTCAAAACCAGTCTGGGGATGGGGACAATCTAAGATAAAGATGATTTGAATGTCTTCTCTTGTAGTAGCATTTGAATGTATACAATTGTAAACATACGCTATATAAAATAAATGCTTATTTACATAATTAAAAAAAAAAGAAAAAAAAAGCTTGTTTAGAGCTCATTAGCATGCTCTTAATTTTTTTTATATAAAAAATATTATTTTTTTTACATTTTTTTAGCCAAACTATATTATAAACAAAGTTTATTATTACATAAAAAATTTCTATACATCCAGACATAAGTTTTTCTTAAAACAAATTACAGTTCTAAGAAGAATTTTAAATATCAAAATATTCAACATTTTTCTACCCTCTGTTTATTATCTAAGAAACTAGGTGACCTACTTTAAAGATGATTGCCCCATATGGAATAACCTTGTATAGTTGTATACTGAATTTCAAGCAATTCTATTGAATTTAAATGTATTAAACCTTAATTTTAAAATTTCATTCTAACAAAAAAGATTAAAAGTTTACAAATTAACATACAACAAGCAAACCAAATTTCCAATGTCAATATTTTTTTTTTAAATGTCAAAAATTTAATATTCTATATTTATTTGTATGACTGAGCAAAACTTGCTACAACTAAATATTGTTTAAATCAGGGGTGGGAAATATTTGTACTGCCAAGAGCCATTTAAAATTTATTTCATTTATGGGTCATACAAAATTATTGATATAAAAACGAGAATGCTATATTTGCTGAAACATTTTTGACTTAAAATTTAGCCTTCTATATTTTTTCAAACACTTAATTAATTTACTCCTAATTGTTAGAGATGGGAAATCTTTTCAGATGGCAAGGCCAATTTCAACTGACCTTTTTAAAATCAAACTATGTTTATTTTGTGAATTAAAAATATGGTAACATCATTATTATTCATGTCTGTGGATATTTAATGACAAATTTTCCAATTTGTCTTGCAATTAATTTTTGTGACATATTTATATTTTTGAATTTATTTTTATATTCTGGACAGATGAAATGTAATCAGTTATAAACACTTTTTTTAGAAAATAGTTTTGAGTTTCTATTATTTAAAAAAATATTGTAATCTGCCTTTACATAATTTTCTGACTTCTTTGGACAATTTGTGAGACATCTCAGCCTTTTGATGAAGCTCCATTTTGAGTTTTTTATTAAAATTTTTCTTTCCCAACAATTTTGTTGTAATCAGAATGCTTCTTTCCAGACACATCAATACACTTTATTTTTATATAAAAAATATGACAATCCATCTATGCTAATCTTTTGATCTTATTCGGTGTACTAATTCATCAATGTAATTTAAAATATGCAAAATAATAATAGTAATAGTGAAAGGCTAATTTTATTTTTACAAATATACAATTAGTCTGTGAAAATCATTATAAAAACAAATGAAATGTCCCCAGCATTGTAGATTAAATCTGTAGGCAGATAGACCACACAATAATGATAATTTATTCAAATATTTCAGCTTTCATAAAATGAACTAGGATTATGATAAAGGTTGGATATAGTTGAGTAAATAAATATTTTATTTTATCTAACTCTTAATTAAATACTTGAACTACATGCATGTTTAAGTAGAAGTTTTATACTGAGCCATTTAGCATACATTTTTGCAAATGTTCTGGTGACATATTGAGAGCTTTGTCCACAAGCTAAAGTTTTCTCACTTTTGGCTTTAATAAATAATTATCAATAAAATCAAATGGACATACAAAAATATTAAAGCCATGTTCCTAAAATACAACAAATTACAACATAGGTGATACACGTTATATAGTATACATTTAATTAAATATTGAACTATTACAAGTAATATGTCATTATGTTAGAAGTACAAAAATTTCGGATAATTGATTTTACTTGCACTGGTTTTGTTTTTGCTAAAATTTGGAAATATTGATGCCACAGATTTAAGAATCATACAATGAAAATTTAGAAACAATCTAAAAATTGTTTATATATTCTGATAATGTAAGAATTTTATATAGAGAATGCATAAATATATTTACTCAATAGCTTTCCCCCTAACTCTAAAAGTTGCTAAATCTTAGGCAATCATATACAATTATTTTTAGTTCATTATTAATATGCATAAATACCTTGAAAATTAAAAATATTTAAATAATTTTAGAAGACCAATTGTGTTGTATAGTGTTTGCATATACATTGTCATATGCCATTATATAATATTTTTTCAATTTATTAAATTAATGTCAAATATTGATTTAAACAGTAAAAAGATAAGGTTATAAATTTACCAAGGTTTTCACAATTATTTATTTTAAATATTATCAGAAACTCAGTAAACATCTTCTAGTAATAAGAAGTTTGATAATTACTGTACTATATTTAAAGAGCATAGATTTTTTCATAATGAACAGTTTACCATTTATCCTAATACTGTCAAAATATTATATAATTTCATGTAGTCTGTTGCTATTGTGTAATGTGCTCAGATTATTGAAAGTTATCAAGAATGGCAAATTGTGTAATAACTTCGAGGGGTAACTCTGAATCACGAAAAAATAATTAATAGAAAGAACTTCCTGCTGCTTTGATTTATTTGATCAAAAATTAGGTTATTTTTCATATATTTTAGTCTTTTCAATTTCCCTCATTCCTTACTCCAATGACACAAATTATAATGGCATTTGACTATATATGAGACTCCATACCATTATTGTTTTCCTAAAGGTTTGTGATGATGGTGTTCTAGCTGTATTTTTATATTGGACTATTTCCATCATCTAATATGTGTGTTGAATGTCTTTAGAAGGGTTTAATTTTATTTAAATATTCCCAATGCATTCAACTGTTAGTAATATCACAACAAACATGTTAGTATATGCACCAACTGTTAGTAATATCACAGAAAACAGGTTAGTATATGCACCAACTGTTAGTAATATCACAGAAAACAGGTTAGTATCTGTACCAACTGTTAGTAATATCACAGCAAACAGATTAGTATATGCACAATATTTTGTGAGGTATTTTTCCCCCTCTTCTTCAGTTGTTGCTGGCCTGACCAGTGACAGTAATAGCATGGGATTCAAACCTGGGTCATTAGATTCTTGATTATAGAATTTTAAGGTAATGCTCTAAGCAACTGTTTGGTGTGATATTACTAACAGTTTGTGCATATACTCACCTGTTTACTGTGATATTACTAACAGTTGATTGTATTTGGAATATTTAAATAAAATTAAACTTATGTAAAGACATTCAACACACATATTAGATGATGGAAATAGTTCAATATAAAAATACATCCATACCATTACATAACTTTCTATATACTAGCTGAAATATTACTATCATATGTTTGTGTGACCATGTTTTTACTTTTCAACTGCATACACAGCAAAATTGATTGCAACCATAGGTTGACTATACTGGCAGTCGTAAGATGTGATAGATTCGAACTATATTGAATCCAGGAGTTTTAATTTGATAAATATCAGTTTACACATCTTTATTTATACATTGTCCTGCCTACTACAAGAACTGTAAAGGAACCTAAAATTGTTATCTAAAATAGTCTGCCTTATATAAATTGAGTAGTGTTATTATGAATGGTAGATTATTCTTTAAACTGAGAAAAATAATATTATGAGTAAATGGTAAAATAAGAAACAAATAATAATCAAGCGTTGTTAGCTGAGAGGTCATTGCACTTACCTTGCAAGCAAGTAGTTGGTTGCAGATGGGTATGAGTTCGCGTCCCGTTTGATGCTATGACATATGAAAAAAATAATAATAATACTAAAGGAAAGCTATTATAAATGTATTATTTTTTTAAATATAGATATATAGAATGTGAGAACACAAAAATTTTTCAATACTTGAGTACAGAATAGCATGGATGATTAAGAAATAGTCAAGATTTAAGATCAATATGTATTTAGTGAAAATTGCTTCCAGACATAGAAATCAGTGGAAGAAAATGCACGATTTTTAATATCTTTATGATATGAAATTCCTCAAAATAACAATGAAAGACTAATGATATTAAAACTTGACTTGCACAATGATACCTGTGTTCATTATATTAAAGCACATGCATCAAACAATTCCAAAGCTTTTATCCTTTTTTTAAGACTGTACGTTTTAGTATAAATAATATACTTTGGATGAACATTGATGGAAAGAATAGTATTGAGAATATGCACCCAAATGATCTCTTATTACTAAATTTGCTGTTACTCCATTTTTTCATAACAAACAGAAATTCTAGTCAAGTATTGGTGGAATAGAGGTTAGCATAGTTGTCTTCCAAGCAGCAGGACCAGGTTTACTTCCCAGTCAATGCCTTTGACACATGGAAAAGAGAAAAGAAAGGAAATTCTATCAGATCATACAAATTAGGCAGAAATATTATAAAGCAACATGGATGGATTCTTACTCAAAACTAAGACATGTAATAAATTATATCAAAGATGGAATCATGATATAAATAACATGATCACATATATATGCAGATCATTTGATGAATCATAAATTAATAAACCCAAAAGGTTAAAATGATAGTTGCTTTAAAATATAGATTTTATTACAGTTGTATTACAAAGAAAAAATGGATGCTTGTTATTTATAAATAATACATTCCATGCTAATTTTCATCAACAATTAAATACAAAAATTGCTAATTTAGACCTTCGGGATTTACATAGTTTTTGAGGAATTGAATTTTTTGACAGAACATGTTATGAATACAAGTAAAAATATTTTTGAGTTTACAAATAAGCAAAATTATAAAGTTTTCTGACAGTGGTGTTACTATTAGTGATTTGTTAAAGAGGAATATATGACTTTTATGCTTGAATGCAAAGCATCATAATAATCATATAGATTTAAGTTGTTAGATCGAAAGTCGAACTCCCATAATGCACTACTACTTTAAATATTATAAACCTCCATGCACTCATAGGCCTTATTGGAGTTTGACTTCCAATCTAACAATTTCAAGATTTTCAGCGCTTTCTAATAATAGATTTACATTTATATAGATTTAAGGCAAAATTTTAATGAATGATAAGTTTAAAGCATTTTGTAATTGTAGAGGTTATAGTTTTTTTCTGAAGCATTAAAAGGAAAATAGAATATAAAAATGATATATAATTTTATTACTACATCGGTGATATTTTTTATATGATTACCAGCTATATTTTGAATGAATGTCTTTTGAATAATGATACAATAAGTGAAGGTACTATTTTTAATTACTTAGCCATTTCATTTTTAATTTAGATTTGAACAAAGATATCCAGCTTAGTAAAAACACAATAATTTTAGTAATCTTAAAAATGGAAAAAAGTGCAATCTTAGTGAGATACCTGGAAAAGTTTTAAAATGTCTTGTATGGATTCATAAAGTTATGTGAAGTAATAGTAAAAATATTTCCATTGTATCAAGCTTTTAAAATAAATATCAAACATCAGACTGCAGTAAATCATTATGGAATGTAATTATTTACTACAGTAAAAGTTCTTTGTTAAATATGTTGTTTTCAATAATAGATGAAGAGTATAATATAATAGTGATGTCTATGGTTATTAAAGAACCAAAGACACAAAAATAATGAATACTGAACTGAGTTCAGACCTATGTGACTATATAACTATTGAGCTTGGATAGAAAATATTATTGTGTTTTCAATTTTATGCTCATAGTTTTGTAGTTAATTAGAGATAAAAAGTGGCTGCTGGAGAGTTGCATTAGATCCTAAGACCTAGATGCAGTGCTTTCAGATTCAAGGCTCCTCACTGACAAAGCCACAAGCTAGAAACTAGTCTGGGGATATTGGGTGAGTAGGCACTAGATAGGAATTTTATGCACAAACCTTCTAGCATCATTGATTACTATGGCTTGCACTGAGTTGTGCTACTATATAGAGAACTTTGCCTGGGTTTATGTCATGTCAGTAGAGTGTCAAAATCTTATGAAAAATGAATGTGGGTATAAAGAATCAAGAGCAATTTTATATATATATATATATATAGATATCAAGAGCAATTTTATATATATATATATATATATATATATTGCTTTGGTGATTTGGGCAAGGCATTTGAGATACCATTAATGATCAAATTTACAATATTGTTTGAAATTAATTGTTTGTTTAAAAAAGTCTACATGAACAGTGTTATTCACACAATAAAAACTGGTGTTATACAAGGATGTGTATTTGTTTTAACATTGTGATTTTTATAGTAGTTACCTTTGCAACTGTTTATATCAACTTATTAAATCGATAATCACGATGTAATACAGATTTGATATAAAATACTAGTTTTCTACTTCACCTTTTTTGCGTATAGCACAATTGAAATTACAGGTTTGATAGTGGAATTTTAATTTCAATTGAGTGAAAGTAGAAATGACAAAATTCATTTTTAGAAAATCTTGATTTATGTATGATTGTGCTATTCGTGGTATTTTAGAACATGATATACAGAATACAAGTAATGTTTTGGAAACAACATGTAAACACTTTAGTTTAGTGACAATGTAAGCCAATTGAAATATCTTAATAGCTTTTTACATAAAGAAATGACATAAAAATCAGCAATGTACTGCTTTTCATAACTGTGAAAAAAATTGGGTATATTATAGCAGTGAATTAATAAAATTTCCATATGCCAAGCTTCATGAATTCATTTTTCATAAGATTTTGAAATTCTATTAACATAACATAAACCCAGGCAAAACTCTCCAATTAAGCAGCACAACTCAGTTCAAGCCATAGTAATCAAGGATGTCAGAAGGTTTGTGCATAAAATCCTTATCTAGTCTTACTCATCCAATATCTCGAGACTAGTTTCTAGATTGTGGCTTTGTCAGTGAGGAATCTTCGATCTGAGAGCACTGCACCTAGATTTTAGAATCTAATGCAATCTTCTAGCATCCACCTTATATCTTTAACTACAAAACTATGAGTTTAAAATTGAAAACACAATAATATTTACAATCCAAGCTCGGTAGATTATATAGTCATATAGGTCTGAACTCAGGTGAGTATCCTTCATTTTGTTGACTTTCGTTCTTTAATAACCATAGCTACCATTATCCTATTAGGCAGAATTGGTATTAAACAACTAAACATTACATGATCACCTTATGATTGCTCATAATTGTTATTAAAACAAGCAAAAACTATCCATACAGTAGTGTCACTCAGTGCAAGCCATGGTGATTATGTGATGTTTAGTAATTTAATAACATAAACCCATTAAAAAAATTCATTAAAAAGATTTTTTCTAAAGTTTAAAAATACAACAGTAAGATCATAAAACTAGTTAATATTTTTAAGATTCTGCATATGATACAATAAATTTGACAATTGTAAAATCACATCTTTATTGGGTTGGTCATTCAAAACAGCCAATAATACAATATGCCTAAATACTTATTATAGTGAACTTGAACATGCATTTAATGGGAAAGTCGCAACTTGTTTAAGAAATAAAACATATCTTAAAAACAGTTTAAAAAGGGCATATTTTTTGCATTGTAATGCAGTACTGAATATTTTATCTGAAAAAATAATCAGCAAAAGTTAAAAGACATTACTATTAAATATCAAATAAATTGAATAATAGACCAGGCAGTCTGTATTATCTCTCACTCTTTTGTATTTAAAATTATTACAAACATTTGCAACTAAAATATATAAAGAAAGATATAAATTATAGTTATACCCCTTTATGCAAAGATTCACGTAGAAATCATCAACAATTTGTACCTAATATTTTTATTTACAATCGAGTATTCACTATAACTGATCATAAAAATAAATCAATTTTGGTGGCCATTTTGTAAGATGATGTCATAGGATAGTTATTAATGTTATGCCATCCAAAAACATATTGAAACTGGACTGCACAATACAGTACATAATATTAGTGATATATACAATATTTTGATTATAAACTTAAAATACAATTAATGAATGTACAGCCCAGAATTTTATATAATTTCCATCCAGCTTCTTTGCAAGACAATGTTTTTTTATTAATAATATATCCAAAGTAAAGATCGTCATTAATAGTGATTATAAAGCTCCCAAAGAAGTGTTTCATTCAGTAGAATAAATAATCTAAATCAAATTTTAATTGCTTACAACAACCAAAATACATTAATAGATATTCAATTTTAAAAAGTATGTATTAGTTGAAAAGTTGTACCCTGTATTTACTCACTTGTATGAATTAAAATTGTTACAAAGAGTATTTTATTGTAACAAGAATAATGATATCGTATTGTAATTTATTTAGCTATTGTAATTATTATTGTGAGAAAAAAACGATTTCATAATAATAATCAAGTGCATCAGCAGTATGAGATAGCATAGATAGTTGAGGGTCAAGTGAAAAAACCTGTACTGTAGAAGAAAATCATATAGTGTTGTAAGGTCTATCCATCCCTTATATATGTATGTAAATAAATTATGTCCTATATATGAGGGGTCAGAGTGACTTATGGTCAACATGGGCAGGAGGAGAAGATTGGCACCAATGTGGGCTTTGAGTGTTCCATCATCAGATTTTCAATGAAATGGATGGCTGAAGAGTTGTGGGGTTGAGTGGATTAAAGCCTATCCATTAAAGTATGAAGATTGGCTATCTTAATATAAGCTGAGCATTGATTCTATATATGTGCAGAGATGATAATCTGGACCAACTGATGAGTGTGAGGTTAGGACAAAATATGTATATTGGTGATTATTTATCTTTTTGATATGTGTGATAGCATGGTTAATTGAGTGTTGTGTGAAAGTCTGGGTTAAAACCCCCATATATATTACATATTGGAATGCAGGTATGAAAAAGCCTGTACTGTAGAAAAAATTCATATATTAAAATAATGAACTATGTATGATAAAAGATTATTGAATCTATGCATTATTCATATTTATCATATTTAATATTTTTTATTTATTTTTACTATCTTTAAAAGCCAGACAAATAAAGCAAAGTGCTCAAAACTTCATAAGTGTGTCCAAACATTTTAAAATCATAAATTTTCACATAGAATAATCCATGAAGCATGTCAATCACCTTCTCTAAACCTTTTCTCTATAGATTCTCAGTGATTATCTGGTCCATTCATCCAAAAAGAAAATCAACAAAGGATTTAGAAGACAACAATGGATCCAGAATAAGCAATTCATGATTCAGCAAATTAGATAATTATCACTGAAAAAAATAACCTTAAGATTTTTTTTACACACATACTTGAGTAAAATACACACAACAGTTTACACAAGCATGTAAATATGCATTAATGTTTTTTAATTACTATATATACTAGTTTAAGTTGTTTGTTCACAGATTATAATGTAATTTTTAGCTATAGTAACCAGCCAAATATTTTGCCATAGGAAACCATTAAACTACATGTTCTTATGTGATATTCTTGCTTAATAATGATGTTTAGGAAACCAATTGCTTCCACTAAGTGAGATAAGGATGTATTTTGTTTAATTTCTGTATGTTTTTTTTTTAAAAAAACTAGATTGCAGTACTAAATTAACGTTGTTGATATCAATTGTTAGCAGTGCATCAAGGAATATAAAAAAGAGATATTTTTGAAAGATATTACAATTATTTTATGTAGTTAATTGTTATCCCTGTAAGAGGGTGGCATTTTATATTGTTAGCCTTGTTAACACTTTTGTCAAGATTCAACATTTGATGTAAATGTTAAATCTCTATTCTATAATAGAATTCCGTAAATTGGATTTGATTCAATAGAAATATAAATTTACAAATGAAAAACAGTCTAAAAATATATTTGAAGTTTTAAAATATTAAAAAAATAACAATAAATGGAATATGTAATGAGATCAAATGACTTTTCCATCAAGTAACATTGGGCAGGAAATGACCAAACAAGCGATCCAAAAAATCAATGAAATCTTCAGTGACTAATTTTTTTAAAAAACAAAATAGGAATGATTAAATGTGAAGCTCTGACAAATATATAAAACCCTTGGCAAAAATTAAAATTTCATTGATAAATTTTATAATATTTCAAAAAATTCTAACATGATATTTGTAAAGGCATTGGCAATCAATTTCCAATGGTATTACAATGTTATTGATCATAATTTTCTTTGCCAGCATCATGGTTAAAATATAGTGACTTTTATTTTTAAAAATAAAACATATGCATATAAAATAAAATTACAATTATATATAACTTTGTTTTTACTAATTATTATACAATTATTATGTGAAAATAATTATGAATCTTTAATAATTTATGCACAAATATTTTTTTTGTTATTCCAAAAATCTCCAAATCTCATAATTACTTCTGAAACCAGATTAAAAGAAATAATTTTATAAAAGACATAAAGACTGGTCTGAGTTACATTGACTTGGCCACAAATTGAAAAATCCTACCTCCTCATATTTTGCTAAGAAATACATCAATATTACATAAGTGTGCTTGTATTAGGAAAAGTAACATTAAAAGTTGAGTGGAAAATAACTTTAAACCAGCAAGTCTATCAGCACCATTTCTCAAATACTCATGTAATTAATATATTGAACCTCATAATACCACAGTTAATTACATAAATGCTTATTTAATTTTTGTCTATTTGCATTTTTTTCTTATTTGCATGTTAACAATAATGTAATTAATTTATCTTTTTTTTTTTAGATATTTCTTAATTTTAATTATTTTATCATGTCTATTTTAATAATCATTGTGCACATAAGACATTACAAATAATTAATATTTTTGATTCTGCTAATGCTCAATTTACCTTCAAACAATGGTCGTTTCGGATTATAATCTTATGTTAGTCATATTCAAGTTTCACCACTACAGATGTGCATGTATAGATCATTATAACCAGTGACAGAAACAAGCCAACAGATAAAGATGCTTAGTAAACCCAATTGTTCATTAGGGAAAGAAACTTGGCTTCATAATCTTTTTTAGTGGTAGAGTCAAATAATAATGAACATTGACTGTCCTACATTTGATTACAATAGCAGTGAAACATTTTCATGTTCAAACCAAAAGCTGCAAGATGCTAAATCTTAATGTGAGGCAAGCTGCCATGGAATAACTAGAAGCATCACCATAGAGGCAAACTGCCACAGTACAGCTTGAAGGATTTAGCACTCCTAGAAAGTCACCTGAAGTTTTTTTTGCTTCAATAGTTTTACAACAATGATACATTATACCTAGACAAAAGTATCAGACAAGTGGTATATATTTACATAAATATTATTATTACATAAATATGTATTATATATAAGTTCTTAATAAAATATTTAACTGTTTTATGTATATAAACACAACAGCTTTTTTACATTGTTCTCTTTAGTGTTAATTATTACATATAAATATGATTTTCTATTTCTCTCTTCTTCTTCTTTCTCTCTCTATCCCTCTCTTTTTTCTCCCTCCCTTCGTCTCCCTCTCTCTCACCTCCATATCTCCTTCTCTCCATTTCTTCCTCTCTCCCTCTCTCCTCTCTCTCTCTCTCTTCAAAGTTTATTTTAAAAATTATTTGCAAGTTTAAACAGTTTGGCTTTTATTTAAATTGGTTACAAAATATATAATTAAAATAACTAGGTGATATAGACAAAAATAATAATTTACAATTATACCGTGCTCGTTTGTCATTTCTACACCAATTAAATGCAAAATCATTTAAATGTCATTAAAAAAAGATCTATTTAAAGTATAAAGAACGTAATTAACTTATTTATAAGAAATTAAATTTAATGAGATTTTTTTTTTATTTTTTTTTATTCGATATTATTTCATTATTATTTTTAATGATGAAATGTTATATGTATGGACACGCAAGCCCAGTTTTGACACAAAACTTTTTAAAATATATCATGATCAGGTCTCTGAATTTAAGAATTATATCTACGATTCAAATTCACTCGCAAAGGATATTTATTAATTGTTGTCATCTTCAATTTATATACATATATTGCCAAAGTCAAGTACTATTATAGACAGTGTTATATATATATATATATATATATATATATATATATATATATATCCACAGATGGCGTCCTACCAAAAACACCTATCAAGCGTATTTTCGTTTACATAAACGTCAGAGTAGTTAGTATTCACTATCTCTAACTATAATTCCACTTTCAGATCATGATTTCAAGCTATTTGCTATCGTCAGTGAAAGACAGGAATAAAGAAACTAGATCTAAATACAAACTCTGAGCGTTTATGAAACAATTTCTATTCAGCTTGCAAGCGTGAATTTTTTAGACACGTAATGTCTTCAAACTCAGCATAGCAAACCAGATAGCTATATGGGTCTGATCTCAGTTCAGCATCACCACGCTTGCAAGCTGAATAGAAATTGTTTCATAAACGCTCAGAGTTTGTATTAAGATCTAGTTTCTTTATTCCTGTCTTTCACTGACGATAGCAAATAGCTTGAAATCATGATCTGAAAGTGGAATTATAGTTAGAGATAGTGAATACTAACTACTCTGACGTTTATGTAAACGAAAATACGCTTGATAGGGGTGTTTGGTAGGACGCCATCTGTGGACATAAATACAAGCGTTAGCAAGTTTTTTAACTGGCATTTTGGTTTATCCTATATATATCTACTATATATGGTATATATATATATATATATATATATATATATATATATCATCATCAACCATTATCAATCCACTGCAGGATGTAGGTCTCTCCAAGTTTAATCCATCTTCTCCGATCTTTAGCTTCTCTTCTCCACAACACTCCTGCACATTTTCTTATTTCATCCATCCATCTCACATGTGGTCTCTTTCTGGGTCTTTTACAATCTCTTGGAATCCAGTTTAAAATTTCAATTGTCCATCTATTATCATCTCTTCTAGCAATATGTCCAGCCCAACTCCATTTCAATCTTTTAGTTTTTTCAATAAGGTCAGTAACACCTGTTTGTTGTCTTACCCATACATTGCGTTTTCGATCTCTTCTTGTTACTCCCAACATACATCTCTCCATACTCCTTTGAGTGGTCTGAAGTATCTGTATTGCTCTTCTATTAAGTGTCCAAGTCTCAGATCCATAAGTAAGAATTGGTAAAACACATTTGTTAAAAACCATCCTTTTCAAACACATAGGCATATTTCCTTTTAGTATCAAGTTATTTCTACCAAAAGCACTCCAACCAAGTTTAATTCTATGATTAATTTCCTCCATTATGTTTCCATCTGTATTAATAATCTGACCAAGGTATTTGTAACTGTTAACTTCTTCTAATTCTTCATAATCAATCTTTATTTTCATATTTTGAGCAAATCGATTAAACATTACTTTAGTCTTTTTAACATTTATCTTTAGTCCTACTTTTCTACTTTCATCTGCTAACTCCTGCAACATTTCCTGCAGCTCTGAAGCATTATTTGCAAAAAACAACTACATCATCTGCGAAATCTAAATGACTTAAATACTCTCCATTTACTTTCACTCCTTTAGTTTCCCATTTTAATCCACAAAATACTTCTTGCAGCACTGCTGTAAAGAGTTTTGGAGATATGGAGTCACCTTGTCTTACACATTTCTCAATGTTGATTTTTACAGTATCATTATGTAATCTAATTGTTGCTGTTGCATTTTTATAAATATTCTTTAAAATATGACAATATCCTGGATCTATACCTTGATGATCCAATGCTTTAATCACTGAAGAAATGTGTATAGAATCGAATGCCTTTTCATAATCTACAAATCCAAAACATAATGACAACTCATATTCGTTTGTCCTTTCTATGACTTCTCTCAATACATGGATATGACCTATTGTACTAAAACCACTTTTAAATCCAGCTTCTTCTCTTGGTTGATGGAAATCCAAAGTACTCTGTAGACGAGTTGTAATTATCTTGGTAAAAATTTTATATAAAACTGATAAAAGGCTGATAGGTCTGTAATTTATAATATCTTCTTTATCACCTTTTTTAAATATTAATATTATTACTGCATTCTTCCAATCTTCCGGTACATCTTTATCATTTAGACATTTGATATATAACTTTGCTAAAATTGTTTCTATTTCTTCACCTGCTTCTTTTAATATATCAATTATAATTCCATCATATATATATATATATATATATATATATTCCATATTTATTGTTAAAAGTATGTTGCCTTGACAACAATTTGAAATTGTTGATTGTTGCTGATATTGGGATTGTCTGAGTGTTGACTAGTTTTTAATGATATATTAATTAATATCCTTTACTTAAGCTGCTTATATCAAAGCACCATTATCTGATCTCAGATTTCAACTTGTAAATGTAACGGGAATCAATGTAGATATATCTAAACGGGTAATTTAATTTTAAATTAGTTTTTTATATATATTATATTATTTTCTTTATAAATAAAAAAATAAGATTGTTTTTTTAATCGCAAAAATATTTTTAGCTTATGAAAATTCATCTCAGCAGATATATCATCTTCATATTAGAACTCTCCAAAATTAAAATTAATGGTGCTCTATATTCATAACAAAATTGACATTGGTTATTCAGAAGAATCTGCTTTGTGTACTAAATTTCAACAACTATTATACATTGAAATTTCTAATTAAATATTCAAAGTGTCATATTATTGAAGGATCCAATTCTCATAAAAAGTGTGCCATAGTTGGGTTTAGTAAAAATAACAAATTTATGATTGCTTTTTTGAATATGATCATATTATTTTTCAATTAATGGATGCCAGAAGGCTTTTGCATAAAATCCCTATCTAGTGCCTACTCATCCAATATCCCCAGTCTAGTTTCTGGCTTGTGACCTTCATCAGTGAGGAGAGTTGAATGTGAGTGTACTGCAACTAGATCGTATGATCTAATGCAACCCTTCAGCAGCCACCTCTTATCTCTTCTTAACTACAAAACTATGCATCTTAAATTGAAAACAGCTTAATATTTTTAAGCAAGCATAAGAAATGATGATCATATAATGTTTACTGGCTTAAAAACAATCTTGCCTAATAGGATATTGCTGGATTTGGTTATTAAAGAATTCTTTAACCGTCTCTTATGAGGCTCCTCGTAGACATCTGACATCACTCTAACTCTGCCAGTTCTTATGCTAAAAAATTTGTTTGATAGGTTTTGAATAGGTTTTTAAAAGTTCTGTAAGATGGTGCCCTCTTCCGATTTATTTTACAAGTAAAAAATAAAAAAAATGCATTTAAACCTAAACAAAGAAAGAACATCGTTTGTAATTGGTTGTTAGTGAGCTCTCAGCCAAAAAAGACATTCTGATTGGCTGGAAAGAACAAAGAAACCGCCTGATCAAAGAAAATAAAGAAAAATGCTGAGATTTTCATTTCGAATGCAATTTTAAGTATTAAAAAATATAATTTCAGAAATTAAACTAGTTTTTTTAAAAAAAAAACTAAAGAAACAAAATTATTTTCGAAAAATATTGAAGATTTTAGTAAAAATATTAAAGAAATATTTAAAAGAAATATTTACTTTTCTATAACGTAAAAGTCGATCTTTTTGTTTATATTATAGCTTTTATGTTGCCAAAATTGAATATTTTAGAATAAATAAATAGCAATTTATTTTTGAAAGAACTTTTGTTTTCTTCATAACCTGAAAAATTAGTAATATACTTTTTATAAATGTATCTGAGTTGAATTTAATATTATAGGCAAATATGTTTTAACAATAGGCTTTGTCTTCAGTTTGTGAGTTGGCCAATTAAAAGATTTGATTTTTACCTCATACAACCAATAATATAATTAGCGGTTAAAAGGTTAAAAACTAAGGACACCAAAATATATGGGTACTAAACTGAGTTCAAACATATATGATTATATAAGCTGATGGCTTGAATTGAAAACATTAAGGTGTTTTCAATTTAAGTTCATAGTTTTCTAGTTAAGTAGAGATAAAATGTGGATGCTGGAGGGTTGCATTAGATCCTAAGATCTAGGTGCATTGCTCTCATATCCAAGATTCCTCACTGATGATGGCCATAAGCCATAAACTCATCTGGGGATATTGGATAAATAGGCACTAGGTGGAAATTTTATGCACAAGCCTTCTAGCATCCATTGATTACTCTAGCTTGCTGTGTGGCAATATGTATAGTGAGCTTTTTTCCTGTTTTAATAACAGTTATAGGAAAGCATAAGAAATGGTGTTCATTGGATGTTTAATGAAAAATTATATATCATTTCGATGTATTACAATTATACAAACAAACAATGAAGACAGTGTCTCAATTTTAACAACCTCTGTAATCTTAATCAAAATCAGTTGCGATATATGAAATTCAATTGGAAGTGAATCAAACCCATACCTAATAAGCTATGGATAAATAACATTTGTAGAACAACAAATGATAAATAATAGGGTGATTTCACCTAAGGTTAATATTTCTATATTTATCATCTCTCATTTTCTCGCATTTTTAATAAGTGTGTAAAGGTTATTATTATTTCTAAACTGTTTTTATAGTAATTTGAAAAGACTAAATTTCCAGGCAAGCAATAAATAACATTTGTTTTATCCTATTCTGATTTTTTTTTAGCGGTTAAAGTTACAGGAATATTTATCTTTGTCTGTATTACAATATATTGCAGAAGAATATGGATTCTTTGTATGATAAGTTAATAACTTATTTACATTGTCAACTGGGTTGGTTTGAATGCAGAGAGTTTCCACTGAAATTCCTATTTCACAAATTTTGAAATCTTGTAATTTACCAGATACTCATCACACGGCTGCCTTACAAGCACTTGTCCCGGGTTTGCGTGTTCGCTTCCTGGCCGATGCTTTGACACATAAAAAAAAAAAAAACTTTAGTTATTCATTTTTATGTAAATATTACAATATAAATTTTCTCATTTTATATCACATTTAATTTAATGAAGACTAGAATGCAACTTGGATATTTTATTTTGGGCAGGACCTTTAAATAAACTCAGCAGTACGTTAACTAAATTTTATTAGTATTCCTTCTTTTAAAAAAGCTTATACTGAAATTCATTTTCCAATTCTACATATACTGAAAAAACATCTTTTCTTTTTTTTAACAAAAGTTTTTAGTTCAGGACTTGTTTTCATCCCAGATTTCATTTTTATAATGATAAAATGAATTCCTTTTTTCATTTAAAAAATATTTTTTTCAGGATCTTGTTTTAATTATAATTGTATTTTAGTTATTCGAAGCACTATTAGTGAAGTTGAAAGTCTTAGCAAGTTTCAAGAAAAGATTTTTTAAAGTAGAAGTTGACACCAAAAGTTATTTCCATTTCTGATAATTCTTTTGACAAAAATACTAATTAATTAACCATTAATACCTCTTCAATCTTCAGTCTAATTACGCATGCAACAATTTTTTTTTTCCATTTGTCATAGCATCGGCCGGGACGCGAACCCACAACCGTCTGCAACCAACTACTTGCTTGCATGGCGGCTGCGATACCTCTCGGCCAACAATGCAACAATCTTAACATCAATATTTTGGGAAATGTTAATGGAAGAAAATAAATATTTACTTGAAAATATAAGATTCTTTGTAAATCAGGGTTTTGTTAAAAATATTGATTGTTTTATAAATGATAAAATTAATATTGTTATATTATTTTTAAAATTTAGACAACACTGGAGAATTAAAAAAAAATTAAAATGATTACTCCAAATTTTGCGTGGTAAACAATCATCTAATTATCTTCCTCTTATGCATATTTGATGGAATCCATACAGTTAGATAACTAATGATTCAGAAATAGAAGCTATTGTTCAAAAAATTAAAGAAAATAAGTATTTCATTTTGGTTTAATCAACTATTGATAATTTGGTTAATATGAAGTGTTGGCATAATAATATATTTAATATATATGCATGTTTGACAATTATGTTTTTTAGACACAATCTACTCTTTTTACTTGAAGAAAAATAGTTATTAACATGACAGGGATACAAAAAAAATGTCAGGTAAAAATTAAATTCATCTGAACATCTGTTCTCATAATTTTCTGACATTAAATAGAAATGATTATTATATTCACTGTGAAGCAGTAAATATTGGACCAAAATGAATATATATATATGTTGATACGAAGATATAAAACAAATATATTGCGGTTCATCCTTGTTAAAAAATTTGGTATTGTGGTATTAGAGCTGCGACATGAAGAATTATAATCGTTTAGTCATTAAAGTAATTAGGTTATTAAATCAAAAACATATTTTAAAATCTACATAAAAAAAACAATTTAACAAAAAAAACGAAAAGCACCTGATCACGCACGTGTTGAAAAGATAAATAATCACCAATATTCGTATTTCATGCCAAACCAGCACTCATCAGTTGGTTCAGATTACCATTTCCACACATATATACAATTAGTACTCAGCTTTATATTAAGATAACCAATCTTCATACTTTAATGAGTGTTGGTTTAGCACAAAATACCATTGGTGATTATTTATCTTTTCAACATGTGTGTGATCAGTGAGTCAGCAATATAAGATGGTACTGAGAGTTGTAGATCATGTGAAAGTCTGAGTGCGAATCACGCATATATTATGCATATAAATATAGGTGTAAGCCTGTACAATGTATTAAAATAGATTATGCAGAATATTCACGTGCAAACATACACTCACTTTGATTTAAACACACATTTTAACTATTCTACACATTAATGTTATTCGTATTTTTGATGTTAAATTGTTTTTTTTTTTTATGTAGATTTTAAAATATGTTTTTGATTTAATAACCTAATTAATTTAATGATTAAATGATTATAATTTTTCATGTCGCAGCTCTAATACCACATTACCAAAAATTTAAATATTGATATATCAACAGTTCGTCTTGATCCCACAAGTCATCCACTGGGGAATAAAAGGTAGAAAGACAATTGTAGAGGCGCTACAATCACTGATTTGAAAAAAAAAAACTTAAAGTTCCACCAATAGCAAAAATGTTAAATTAAGAATTTTTTTTTTAAAAAATCTTTCCAAATAGGAGGAAGTTTGCATGTATCATCTCACTTATTCATATAATCTGGACTTTTAAGTATCTCAATGGCTTTTCTAATTTTGCATTGGTAGAGATGATCACATTTGGATATGATCCTGGTACTAGAAAAATCAATTTTATGACATGAATCTATATTATGGAGTGATAGTGCTGATGATGATGAGTGTTTTTTAACTGCATTAGCATGCTCCTGCCTCCTAACACTGATGTGATGATTACACATACCTGTGTAAGAAGCTTTACAATTTTCACATGAGATTTGATAGACACCATGAGATTCAAGAGGAATTGAATTCTTAGGCTTGGTTATTATATTGCTGATCTTTTGATGAGTAGAAAATGCTGTAGTTCCTATTACACATGGAACATAAATCCTAATAGCTGATTTATCAACTTAGTGTTTCCTATTTTGTCCATTTTAGACTTGAAATAAGGTTTTTTTATAAATTTATAATTGTAAAGTTAAGAGCATGCTAATAGCTCTAAACAAGCTTTTTTTTTTATTTATGATAAATGCTACTACAAGAGAAGGCATTCAAATCGTGGTCCCCATTCCCAGACCGGTTTCGACCTATGGGTATCTTCAGTGAGGAGTTGGGACATTAGATCTAAAAAACCAACTCAAGCAAAGCATTTATCTAAAAGATAATTGTTAGAAAAAGATCTGAAACTTTTAGACATCTACATGTCTTTAAAGTCAGCTCTCCAACTGAAAAAATCATATGGGCCTGAACTTAATTCAGATACTCCATATATTAGTAGGCTTAGCTCTTTAATTTAGCTAAAGCCACAACAGCAAAATAATAATAGTAATAGTAACAAGTCAGAAGTCACATGACTTATATATAGCTTGCACTTACTAATATGTAAAGTTAAGAGCGTGCTAATAGCTCTAAACAAGCTTTTTTTTTTTTATGATAAATGCTACTACAAGAGAAGGCATTCAAATCGTGGTCCCCATCCCCAGACCGGTTTCGACCTATGGGTCTCTTCAGTGAGGAGTTGGGACATTAGATCTAAAAAACCAACTCAAGCAAAGCATTTATCTAAAAGATAATTGTTAGAAAAAGATCTGAAACTTTTAGACATCTACATGTCTTTAAAGTCAGCTCTCCAACTGAAAAATCATATGGGCCTGAACTTAATTCAGATACTCCATATATTAGTAGGCTTAGCTCTTTAATTTAGCTAAAGCCACAACAGCAAAATAATAATAGTAATAGTAACAAGTCAGAAGTCACATGACTTATATATAGCATGCACTTACTAATATGTAAAGTTAAGAGCGTGCTAATAGCTCTAAACAAGCTTTTTTTTTATTTATGATAAATGCTACTACAAGGGAAGGCATTCAAATCGTGGTCCCCATCCCCAGACCGGTTTCGACCTATGGGTCTCTTCAGTGAGGAGTTGGGACATTAGATCTAAAAAACCAACTCAAGCAAAGCATTTATCTAAAAGATAATTGTTAGAAAAAGATCTGAAACTTTTAGACATCTACATATTAGTAAGTGCAAGCTATATATAAGTCATGTGACTTCTGACTTGTTACTATTACTATTATTATTTTGCTGTTGTGGCTTTAGCTAAATTAAAGAGCTAAGCCTACTAATATATGGAGTATCTGAATTAAGTTCAGGCCCATATGATTTTTTCAGTTGGAGAGCTGACTTTAAAGACATGTAGATGTCTAAAAGTTTCAGATCTTTTTCTAACAATTATCTTTTAGATAAATGCTTTGCTTGAGTTGGTTTTTTAGATCTAATGTCCCAACTCCTCACTGAAGAGACCCATAGGTCGAAACCGGTCTGGGGATGGGGACCACGATTTGAATGCCTTCTCTTGTAGTAGCATTTATCATAAATAAAAAAAAAAGCTTGTTTAGAGCTATTAGCACGCTCTTAACTTTACATATTAGTAAGTGCAAGCTATATATAAGTCATGTGACTTCTGACTTGTTACTATTACTATTAAATTTATAATTATAACTATTTGCTAATAAAACACTATTAATATGATACATTTCTTCTTTCAAATATGGCTTATCTGAAAGGTTAATTGCTCTATTTAAATCTATCAAAAAGAGATCATACTACATATTTGGAAAAAAACAACAAAAGCCCTTAATAATAAATCGCCTATTGAAGCAGAAAGAAAAAATAAAATAATCTCTTGTAAAAAATCATGTGTCTGTCCAAAATTTTATGGACTTCCAAAAATTCACAAACCAGATACCCGCCTTTGTCCAATAATAAGTGCAATAGGATCTCCAACTCATATTTTAGATAGATATTTATAGGATTTTATTAAACCTACAATCCCATCTAATTAATCATATATTAAAAACTCTTTTCATTTTATTTTTGTTTTAAAAAAATTAAAAATTAATGCTAATAACATTCTGGTCAGTTTTGATGTTGGGTCTTTATTTACAAACATTCCAATTGATGAGGCTTTAAATATAATTTCACAACATTGCAATTTACCAGACTATATTATTGCTATGATGAAACATTGTGTTTTGAACACATATTTTGTATACAATGGACAGCATTACATACAATTTTTGTTACTTCTATGGGATCACCTATCTTAGGAGTAAAAGCTAATATATTCATGGAAAATATAGAAACTCATGCTTTAGAATCATCATCTTTAAAACCTCTCATTTGGCTCAGATACATAGATGACACTTTTGTCATATGGCAATATGGAAAAAATAAGTTAGATGATTTTTCTTACATTTAAATACTATGCATCCTCATATTAAATTTACAATGGAGACAGAGTCTGATGGAAAACTCCCTTCTCTTGATGTTCTAATCACCAGAACACCAAATAGTTTATCTTTTTCGATTTACAAAAAGAATACACATAAAGGACAGATATTTATATTTCCATTCTTATCATCACCCAACTCAGATAGTTTCTGTGGCTAAAACTCTTTTAAATAGAGCAATTAACCTTTTAGATAAGCCACATCTGAAAGAAGAAATAAAACATATTAATAGTGTTTTCTTAGCAAATACTTATAATTATAAATTTATAATAAAAGCCTTATTTCAAGCCCAAAATGGACAAAATAGGAAACAAAAAAATAAATTAGCTATTAGGATTTGTTTTTCATATGTAAAAGGAACTACAAACAGTATTGCACATATATTAAAATGCTATAATATAGATACAGCATTTTCTACTCATCAAAAGAACAGCAATATAATAACCAAGCCTAAGGATTCGATACCTCTTGAATCTCATTGTGTTTATCAAATCTCATGTGAAAATTGTAAAGCTTCTTACATAAGTATGAGTAATCATCACATCAGTGTTAGGAGAGATGAGCATGCTAATGCAGTTAAACAATACTCATCATCATCAGCACTCTCACTCCATACTATAGATTCAGGTCATAAAATTAATTTTTCTAGTACCAGGATCATATCCAAATGTGATAATGTCTACCAGTGCAAAATTAAAAAGCCATTGAGTTACTTAAAAGGGTAGATTGTATCAATAAGCAAGATGATGCATACAAACTTCCTCATATTTGGAAATATATATAACAAAATAAATGTGTGTTATAGATACAATGTGTAAAACTTTAATATATGTGTTAGTATTAAATATGCACACATTATATAATTCGAATATGCTATATTGAACAATTATCTTGAACAATTCTATAAATAATAACAATTTTATTACATCTTCAAACGTTTTCGATAAGAGAGTTTGTACTTTTTGATAATGAAGGGTAAGCCTTCAAAAACGTTTGAAGTATTAATAAAATTGTTATTATTTATAGAATTGTTCAAGATGATTGTTCAATATAGCATATTCGACTTATATAATGTGTGCATATTTAATACTAACACATATTTGGAAATATTTTTTTAAAAAACATTCTTAATTTAACATTTTGCTATTGGTGAAACTTTAACATCTTTTGTCAAATCAGTGATTGTAGCATGTCTATAACTGTCTTTCTACCTTTTATCATCCAGTGGATGACAAAGGTGATTAAGTCCAAATATCGGTATATCAATATTTGAAATTTTTTTTAACACAGACAAACCCACAAAATATGTCTTTTATATATGAAACCCATGAAAATCTCCATATCAGCATATATATATATAAAACAAAAAAACACAAGTTAAAAAACTTGCTAACGCTTGTATTTATGATAACAGATGGCGTTCTACCAAAAACACCATCAAGCGTAGTTTTCTGTTTACATAAATGTCAGAGCGAGCATTCACTATCTCTAACTTTAATTCCACTTTCAGATCATGATTCAATCATGATCTGAAAGTGGAATCAAAGTTAGAGATAGTGAATGCTCACTCTGACATTTATGTAAACAGAAAACTACGCTTGATGGTGTTTTTGGTAGAACGCCATCTGTTATCATATATATATGGATGAATAAAATATTTGATAATCAGGAATGAAATTGGGTTATAAAAGATGATAGTTGGAATGGTTATAGTTTGTATAGGCAAATGGTACTTGTATGAAATGTATGAGAGACTGATTCAAAAAGCATGGCTCTTGGGATAAGAGACTGTTAGTGAAATATCGTAATATTTTTTTTTTGCTAATGACTCGATGTGATTTTAATTTGGAACTATCTTTATCATAAACAATAAAATGCCACATGTGATTGGAAAATTTTGAGCAATACCATAAAGTATAAGCTTCATTAAAGTTAGAAATAAATTAAAGACAACATATATTACAAATAAGCTGTGTGATAATATATAATAATGATGACCCAATTGACAGATGTTTAATGGTGATCTTTATAAATGTATGACTATTTTTTAATAAACAGTATAAAAATCATCCTTAAGAATTTAAATGCAAAAGATTATGGAGACATTTTAGAATAATTATTGGTGGTCATAGTTCGTGTAAGATCATATGTGAGAGTTATTAATTTCTGCCAGAAAATATGAGAATTAAAATTACTTCTTCATCCTAAAAACTTTTCAAAGCAGATGTAATTGTTACCAGTTGTCATGCTCTGGTTAATGAAGGCATTTATAAATGTGCTGAAGATATTAGATGCATAAGTGGTTCAACTGTGATTCAGATATCTCTACCTTGTTAAAAACAAATTTAGAATTAAAGCATTTAAGAAAACAATTTCTAAAGATATCTGGAATATTTACATACAGTAATTCAAAATTGAATAAGTCTGAAAAGCTTTTAATTTTTTTTACATATTTAACTAAATCTGAATATATATTAAAATAATTCATAAATTAGATACTTAAAGAATCATTTTTGACAAATACATAAACAGTGCTAAATTCTTGTATTAATGTCATTTCATTGGTCAGATACAATGGATACTTTTAGTTGAACCCCATCACCTGTAGGTTCCTAAATGGTAAATAAAATAAGCATCAATATTTGAAAGTATGGAATTTTTATACTTGAATAATTTTTGTGATTAATAATTAATGAGATTATAATTTTAATTAACATACTAACAGTTCTAATAATTTTAATAAGCTTAAAAATAAATCACAGCATTTGAATATGTAATGTTAAGAATTTATAAAATTATTCATGGGTGATTTTTTATCTGAAAAATGACTTGACATTAATAGAAACAATAGGGTTTGGTTACATGTCTATCAAAAATATATTTTATTAACCAGAATGGTGAACTGTAGTAAAATATTTGAAGTTAGTTGGTCTGAGAATAAATATAAAATTTCAAAAAACAACAACAACAACCCAATACTAGTCTTAAAATATTAAAATTGAATATATAACAGACTCCAGAGATTTTTAAAAAGTTGGCAAAATTGAGAGTTAAGTAAAAATATTTTGACTCATTGTGTGTGGACATGAATGGAAAGCTTATAGAAGAAAATGTAGAAATGGCAGATTTCTACAAAAAAATATTTTAATGATTTATTACATTATTACAACAAAATTAGAGTGTGATTGTCTTGCTGATGATTGCTTGTCTATATTTACTATCAGTTGATTGAAAAAGTAGCTTTTGGAATAAAATATATAAATTTACTTAAAATTATTCATTATTTTCAGAAATCTGAAAGCTAAAAGAACTGCTTTGTCTGAGATAAGTTTTGATTAGAGAAACGGGTACCATTGATAAATGTATGTAAAGTATCAAGTATTGGCATGTATAACATTATCAAGATTGGAGGTATATTGAAGATATCCAAAAGGTGTTATGTAAAAAGGGTGACTGGTTCTCATTTCATATTGCCTGCAGTGCTATATTTGAATCAATGCATGTGTTATATAGTGACATACTTTATGTATTCCCCACAATATGTGTAGGTGCTAGTTTGTCTCTAGCATGAGTTATAACATGAAATGTGACAGTATATTTCAAATGATAACACATGATGGAATATCATACTTTTATTTGAAATTGGGCAAAACTATTTTTCTGAAACACTTTAAATAATTCAAAATGTGTATAGTGAAGACAAGAACTGCAAAAAGAATTTAAGTGATTTCCAAGATTTCATTATAAAAAAGGGCCTTAAAGATAATCTAAGGAGGTACAAAATGCAACATCACATTTCATGTCATAATTTATCAGCCAAATTTTTAACATCTTAATTTTTTGTGGAAAACAGTTAAATTACATTACATTTCTATTGAAAGGTTGCTATTCTTTACATGCACTACAGTTGTTTCTCAGACAGCCAATCAGATTTTTAAACAGCTGTCAAAAGCCTGATTGTTCTTAAAGACAGCTATTTAAAAATCTGATTGGCTGTCTGAGAAACAACTGTAGCGCATGTGAAAGAATAGCAACCTTTCAATTATTTGTGATTTAATAACAACATGTGATTTTTACAAATGTTAATTACATTGCTATGTAACACATGATGATTTAAAGATGGCATTGCAGAAAAGATTGTACAGAGAACTATCCATCTTTTAACTGGGACACAGTGCATATTTAATGATATACAAGCTGGATGCAGAGGAAATACATTATACATCTATAGACTACATATTTACATTGAGGATTTTACATCAAAATAAAGGAGAGACTAATCAAAAGATACATGTTCTAACTACAAATTCTTCAAAGGACTTCAAGTGTTTGCACTAACTATGGCATCCCATGAAAGAATTTGATATTTCATAAAACTAATCATGTTATTAAAAATATTAGTGAAGATATTAGTATTCAAAGTCAAAGTCAGAAGAAATTTACCACTTTGTTTTAACACATATTAGAGTTGAACACCATAACAATATGTCTTCAATTCTGATAAATAGTATCATAGAAAAAATACTATCCACAATTAAAAGTTTAATTCTGAGACAACATTGAAAATTAGAGTTTCTGTACAGACTTATGCTAATAATTTAATATTATTAAGAGAAAATAATGAAAAGATAAAAAATTCCCTCATAATTTGATATCTCTCAATTAAAATGTTTTCTAATTGCATATTTAGTTTGGCATGTGTGAAGGAATGTATTTATAGCACAAAAAGCATCATAGAAAGAATTGATATCAGGAAACAATCAAATAAGAAAAGTGAAATTTGTATGAGGTTTAAGATATAAATCTTTGATATTGTCATTATTAACTTACGCACATGAAATTTCGATAATATTTAAAATGTATGAATAGAAATTAAAGATTGTGCTCAGAATTTTTAGCAAAGTGAAATATCACGTTGATGATAGATGGACGATCCTGAAATTATAAAGATATATGAAAGATATAAAGAAACTGCTATTACGAGAAAGAAGAATTAAATGGATAGATTTTGATTTATATTAATCAAAGAAAAAATTTGTATGTTTATGAAAAAATTTACTGTAAAAAGAAATTCAATTGGTCAACCAGAATTGCTATTTGTGTTGATATAGAGAAATATCTAATAGTCGTAGTGTATAACTGGAAAATAGGGTTGTGAACAGAAAGACAATGCCAAACATTGTGAAATAAGCTGCAAAGAGCTTTCTTAGCTTGTGATTGCTTAGTAAAAATATATATTATAAAGTATTCTTTCAAGTACATGAAAATTCTTTACATGTCAGTCCTTTTAATCATTTTCATAAACTTTCAAATATCGACCTTTTGTATCAAAGTAATCTATAAATCTGAAGACAAATGCATCTATATATATGAGAGAAAGACAGGAATAAAACAGCTTATGTAGAACACGTACATACATTTAAATGTGTTTTTTTAAATATTGCATAAAAATTTCAAATTGTTTTTATTATTAATGAAATATTTGTTTTAATTAATAGAAAAAAAAAAAACTTTTTTTTTTTTTTGACGGATAAGTGATAAATTGTAACACTTCTAAAAGCATCATTTTTGAAATGTTTTATTGTTGACATGTTATTTGAAAGCAATATTAGTAATTTTTAGCAATCATTTTTTTCTAAGAAGGTCATTTATTCATATCAAACAGCTTTTAGCATTACATTCATTCAAAATAATAATAATAATAATAATTTATAAATGCATTTATATAAAATAAAACCGATTTTATTCATAATTGTAACGATTAGTTCATTATTTTAAGTTTAAAGCGTTTCTATTAATGTAGCCGGTTCGTATTTAATTCTACATGTTGATTGATTTATTTTGATGAAAGATTTTGAGAATATTAAAAGGTTAATGGCAATTGAGAAATTTAAATATTTAAAATAAAAACACTATTTTATATATATATTAAAAAAAAAAAATTTCATCTTGAAAATGTATGACCTCTAAATCCTGGCTGAAGATTTGTTTTCAGTTAAGCTTCTTAAATCACAGTCGGAAAGATTAGTTTACTATCAAAGTCTTGCCAACATTTTGCCAGATTACTACTTTGATTTGACATTATTATTATTTTAAAAAACTGATTTTATTTCTAAAGCTTAATTTTTTTTTTTAAAAAATATGAATGTAAATAAAATTATTTTATTTTATTTTTAAAATGAGAAAAAATATTCAATACTAGGTTGTTAAAATAACAAATAAAATATAGCAAATAACAATAACAAATAAAAGATAGCAAATATGTCAAGCATTACTGGTAGAGTGGTCAGCACGGCCGCCTTACAAGCAATTGCCCCGGATTAGCGGGTTCGCTTCCCGGCCGATGCTATGACACATGAAAAAAAAACAAGATAGCAAATATGACTGACATCATTATACTTTTATCTTTTGCTCATATCTATGTTTATTTATTTATCTGTCTTGTATTGATATAGTGGATTATTTTCCCCTGTCTAATTTAATTGTTAAATGATTTCGTAAAAAAATAAAACTTTATACTTTTTTTAATGCATTCCGCTAGGACAGAGTGAGAAATCAACTGGTGATATTTTGGTTGTAGAATAGGCAATTTAAGTTGGTGTTCTTTTTAAATTAGGTTAATTTGTTAAAGACAACAATTCTTAGAAATATTATATACTTATATATGTGATTGTTTTATTTTTTTATCTTTTAAAATGGATATTAATGAGTGCTTTTTATATATTACGACATACTATTATTTATGGAGTACCTTTCCTGTCTTTATTTATTGGAAAGGAAAAAAAAAATAGATAAGTCTAAATTATCGAACCATGCATATACCAGTAATAAAATACTTCATAGAGAAAAGTTAAGAATATTGATAAAGGGAAATAATGAAAATGATTATCTTAAAAAGCTAGTCATGTGATAATGACTATTATGATGTTGAAAACACCCATTAATGTGTCCTTAAGATGAAATAAAATACAAATCAAGAGGACCCTCATAAACAAGAATATAAAATTTTTAGTGACTGTTGTGTTTTTGTTAGAGCATAACCTTTAATTTAGTATCCATGAATGAAGCTCACTTGTTGAATTTCCATAATAATACTGTCATGAATCAGACCAACAAAAACATTTTTTTGTGTTTTATACTAACCTCTATACTATTATTAAAGATTGACTGCGTTAGTAAAATTACAAACAAAATTGAAATTTACCTAAGATGATAGAAATAATCCAAAATAAAATTTTAAGTAAATGGCAATCATTCCACACTTTAAAAACACTGCTTCAATATGAGACTATTAGTTTTCCTTTTACAAAACAAACAGAATATTCATAAAGCATTCACTTGATAATTAGCTGAGAATAAGATCATTTGTTAAAATGGATATTATAGCACCAGGAAGAAGTATAGTAAATGATGATTTTAATGTAGGGTTTGATAGAAGTTGGGCTGCTGTTTAAATTAAGCATAGAAGATTATTTGCTCCAATATGTGGAATGATTTGTTATACTGTATTCATAGTTTGTTATACATTTGAATATACATTGATGCCTCAAAAATAGTTATAAAACAAGTAGAAGTTAGCTATACCAAGCATTTGAAAAGCTTTAGATATATCTGAGTTCAATTTTCAATCCAATCTTGAATAACATCATTGATCAAACTGATGCTTTGTTGTTTCATTTTAGATTACACATTTGTGCATCTATTTTATATTGACAGTGGTCACAATGTAATCTAATATGAAATCACAGATAATATAGCAATTTGGGCCATTACATAATAGTCCAGAAGATATGAAAATCATTGGCACAAAGATATGTATATAAAGACCATATTATACATATTTACAGCCTTCTACATAGGAAATGAATTAGTGTTTTCCTGAAGGATTGTGATGATGGTGTTCTAGTTGTATTTTTATATTGGACTATTTCTATCATCTAATATGAGTATTGAATGTCTTTAGAAAAAGGTAACCTTTATTTAAATATTCCAAATACATTCAACTGCTAGTAATGGCACATCAAACATGTTAGTATATGCACAATGTTTTGAGAGGTATTCTCCCTCTTCTTCAGGTGATGCTGGCCTAACCAGTGACAGTACTAGCATGGGATTCGAATATGGACCTATAGATTCTTGAATATTGAATTTTAAGGTAATGTTCTAACCAACTGAGCCATTCTGCCTATTTCAAGTCTGTAGTAATTTTATATACTTATCTATGAGGTTCCTCCATATTTCTCCTTTTTTTCCTAAGAGGAAAGTTGATTATGGTTTTCATACACTATGTATAATCACACTAAGTTGTTTTATGAGATTTTTAGCCATTGTTATGTGAGCAGTTTCTTTAAATTTTCTTATTTGTGCCATTTCTTTATCCAATATTTGTGTATTTTCCCAATTGAACATATGTTCATTGGTACATACATGGTCTGCTACCATAATTACATCCACTTTCTCTCATCTAATCATCAGTTTGTGTTCATGCAAGTGTTTTTCAATTTGTAAGTGAATAATAGATAATATCCCAATGAAGAAAAATTTATTAATCAAAATGTTGGATTTACTGCTAATTTTAAGTTTTGTATTTTGCTGCAGTGTCATAAAAGAATGCCAGCATGAGTAATCAATGATTTGGCAAAAATAACATGCACACCCAATTTACTATCCTTTTTCAGTTTTTGCCAAAATTAATATGTCTGGTTTTTTTTTCAAAATTGAATGATTAAAATTTGGGAACTGTCCACTTCAAAGAATGATGCAGTCCACTATTTTCAAAACTATGGCATCCTGCTCTCACAAAAAGTTTAGAAAAATGGCCATGTTGTCACACATTACGTCCACAGTTTGGATAAACAATGACACTGCTTGATTTAGGATTGTGAAAGAGAGTAGCCATTTATAAAAGAACATGATTTGAGGTAAGAAAATTCTGTCTGCTGCAGTGACACTAAAAAACTATATTTTGTAAAACGTCAGAATTGCATGATTATATTATTTTTTGTTTGTTTACCACTTGAATGATTGTTAAAAGTTTAATTGCTGGAAAATCATTTTTTTGGCAAAAAAAAAAACATAAATGTGTGTTTGTTTCAGTTTCATTAAATGAAGATTATATGTGGTGGTTTTTTTTTTTAAAAATCTTTATAAGTTTACATGGTGGAAGATAATTTTTCACAAAAAACGTAAATGCATGTTGGTAGATGTTAGTATGATTTCCAGTAAATAAAATTATAGTTCATTGTTTTTCCAAATAAATCTTTAATTGATCGATGAAGTTATTCTGAAGTTCCCATGTAGACATTATTTTCCGAGATTGCAAGATTAGAAAATTATTACGAGAATAATACAAATGTGATATCTCATTGCTGAGCTAATAAGTAGGTACTGTAATGTGTTGAAGCACAGATTATTTTTTGGGTTATCTTTTTTTAAAAAGATAAAAAAAATTGTGATGTTTTGGGTGTTATTTATAAATCAATATTTTCAATACATCTACTTTAATATGTAAAATTGAAAATTAAATATAAATAAAGAAAATACGATTTTCATGAGAGCTGGTGACGTGGGCAAACTGATGAGTGCAGGTTCAGCATGAAATGCATCTTGCTGGTCATTTGTTTTATATCTTTATTAATATGAAGAATAAAAAAGAAATAAGAAGTATGGAGATTATTAAAATAATCGATAATACACATACAAGAAGGGAGGTGAAAAGCCATGTGTGTGTAAAAATAAGATATAATAATCTTCAGAATGGATTAAAGTTTATATCTGTGCTAGAGAAAAACTCTAGTTTTTTTTTTTAAGTGTCATAGCATCGGCCGGGACGCGAACCCGCAACCCGGGCAACTGCCTGCAAGTGCAAGGCAGTCACACTGACCTCTCGACCACCAATGCAAGACAGAAGAAAAACTCTAGTTTAATAAATAATTAATGAGAAACATAGTTAGGTTTATCAAAAATGTACGAAGTCGAGGTTGTGAGTGGAACAAGTTTGGCGGTTGTAAATAAAGAAGTGACAATTTGCCATAGATAAATACTCTTCATGTAATAAAGATATATATGAGAGATAATGACCTGGGCCAGCTGATTAGCGCTGGTTCAGCATGAAATGCATCTTGGAGGTCATTTGTCTTTTATTGTATCTTTATTTATATGAAGAGTAAAAAAGAAAGAGGAAGTATGGAGATTATTAAAATAACTAATATTTAATTACTTTTCTACTGTCACGTAAAGGCATAACTGCACTGTATCTATAATTAATAATATTTATAAGTTAACATTTTAAATACTTCTATAGTGTCACATAAGTTTGTGATGAAAAATAAAATTGAAAAACATATGTTTATGACATTCAGTTATTTATGACAAATCTGTCTTTCTTGGATAAAATTATTAAATAATATTGTCAAGCGTTGGTGGCCTAATAGTTAGCATAGCTGCCTTCCAAGCAGCTGGCTGGAGTCGCTTTCCGGTCGCCGCATTTGACATATTAAAAAATATTAAATAATATTTAAATTTGTAACTCCTGTAATTAATATGGCTTTAACAAATATATGTAAAGAATAGATTTAACTATTAAAGATATTTGAATTGATTTCAGGCTGAAAAATGTAACAATAAACAATCTGTTTGTTTATTTTATCAATCTATTGGACTCACTCATATAGAGTGCAACATTTTTGGTAACTGATAATATTATTTTAAGTGCTAAATCTATCAGTCAAACTATACTAAAGCTTTTTACCATTTCTAGTTGTTTTTTGAAATCCAACTGTAAATGCCAAATATTTATTTTGATAAAATGTTTTTTTTTTTTTTTGATTAAATGTAAACTGAAATAAAATGATTTACTTTCCTTCATTTTTTTTTAATGCTAAAACGATAAACATACTTCTTTTTTTCTTAATAATTTTTCCTTGCAATTCGAGTTCTTTAATATATGGATGTAGAGACTATTTTTTTCCTAATGACACACTCAATGTTATCTCTCTGTTGTTTCTCTTAAGATCAAAATATTTATATCATTAAAACAAAATAAATATTTTAACATTGTATTTTACAAGCACTGATTAATTGTACACAACTATATTTTAATAAAAATACATTAGTTATTGCAGATGAAGATGAGGACATAGATTTAATTATCATTACATGTTCACATGCATTTTAATATTATGTATCATATTTGGTTCATTTTCATTGATTGTGTTTTGTGTTTAATTCTACCAGGTGTTAAACATGAAGATATACATGAAAGTGAACACACATTTAAGTCATAATTGTTCTATGTAAGCACTCTCACACATGCACATGAAAGATATCATGAGACATTGACACATATGTGCATCTATACTACAGTACTCATTATAAAAAAAAAGTAAATATTAAAGTTCATAAATATAAAGATATTCAAAACCATATTAATATTTTATTAATACAAAACACTTAAATTTTACAAAGGTATAATTTTGGAAATAAGCAGTTCAGTTATGATGAGTTAATATTTCACATTAATTTTTACACCACAGTTATTTAAATTTATTTAAAACTTCAATTCAGTTTGCATCACTGATGGTTTAACTTTATGGGTTTATTCATGCATATTTTCTGCATTTATAATGTTATTTTGTGGAGTTAAATCAGTTTCATCTAATTAATATTGGAAGTTAGTGAAGTCAATTACTTTTATAAGTATATTTTTATTTGTTTGTATTATTATAATATTTTAATTTATAACGTTATGCAGGATGGCTCAGTTGGTTAGAGTGTTACCTTAAAATTTAATAATCAAGAATCTAAGGACCCAGATTTGGATCCCATGCTAGTATTGTCACTGGTCATACCAGCAACACCTGAAGAAGAGGAGAGAATAATACCTCTCAAAATGTTGTGCATATACTAACTTGTTTACATTACTAACAGTTAGTGCATATATTAATCTGTTTGCTGTGATATTACTAACAGTTGAATGTATTTGAAATATTTAAATAAAATTGAATTTTTCTAAAGACATTCAACACATATATTAGATGATGGAAATAACCAATATAAAAATACAAATAGTGATATTGTCTACCATAGATTGAGCAAAAACTGAATAATCTATGGCATGAACCAATCCAGAGACTGTGGAAAATTATATATGATGTTTATTATAGGAACAATTAAAACATACCATGTGATTTTTCTTTTGTTATTGTAATATATTTATTTCTAATGACTACATATCCAATTGTAAGAAAGAATATATTTAGAAATTTCATCCTCCTAACACTATTTTAAGTCTTTTCATAGTTTATTGCTCCCTCCTCCCACCCAACATGGTTCTGATGATAATTCCGTTCACTATAAAGATCAAAGTATTTAGATACATGCAAATCTCATTTTATAATGTTTAATGTCATGAAATTCCATATTAACAATAGCAAACTATATAATTTTTTTACACATATATAACATCAAGTATATTTACATTAGATATAAACAGCAAACACCAATAGTAATGCCATGTACAAACTCTCCCCACAGGAGAATGTTATAGATGATTCAATGACTACAATGTCTATTATCTTACTGTCTCTAAAGTTGGTTAGTGCCATAGGAATATATCTATTTGTTAATAGATAAAACCATGGTTGTAAACAAATTTAAATGAAATTTTGTTTTTTGGCTAGTATTGTAATGTGATATAAATTTATATTTCCTTTTCAGTGTAGTCCTAAAATTTGATTTTGTTTTATTTAGAAGAGAAATGTGACTGAAATAATAAATATATGGCATAATTTAAATAATATAGGTATAGGACATTTCAAAATTCAGTATATACATTTGATTTACAAATATATATTAATTTCACTGTGGATTAATTTTATTGGCTGGATGAGATAAAACTCTAAACTTCTAATTGGTCAACTCATAACTAAAGCATCAAAATATATTCATATTTTAATATTATAATCACTTTAGTTAATAATTTGTAAAGTTAGAAAAGTGAATGAAAGTTTTTTCAAAAATAAATGTTTATTGATAATTATAAAAATATTTGATAGTGGGAAATTTAAAACGAACGTTACTCACCAATTAAATACTTTTGCTGATATTTTGTGACTGATTTTTTACGGTGCTGAAAAATAAATAATTTTTGCTAAACTCTTAACTATTTTCCTAAATTAATTTTATTTTTACCATATTTTATCAAAATAATTTATAATTTGTTGAAAAATACTTTTAAAATGGTCTAAAACATTTGTTTATCATTTTCAAAATGAAACAAAAAGAAATTGTAACTTTTCAGCTATTGAAACTATTTTCTTTGTTGTCAAAATGTAACAGCCAATAAGATTCAAGAAGGGGCCACGTACTCCTTTTGTTGGATCTTTAATGACAGTATTATTGATTTTTTACTTGTAAAATAATTCAAGAGAGGGCAGCATCTTACGGAACTTTTTTTAACCTAAAAAAAATGCAAAAACTTAATTTTACCATAAAAAAATATGGGAAATAGACTATTTAAAGTGGAATCTTGAGTTAACTTGAACTTTGCAGTCAGTCTGTTAAGTCATGGGGCTAAATTTTCCAGTGGTACATGGGAAGATTATAATTTGGAACTAACTGCAGTTATTCAAAATTTATTTGAAATGATTAGTGATGAAGGTTATATTGTTGATAAAATTATAAAGAAAATTAATTGTCATAAATTTAATGTGATTTCAAATGAAAATTCATGGGAAATGACATTTCAGAATTTGAACAGAAGCTTAAAACTGATAATATGATTTGTTAGAACAAAGATTTGTGTCTGCAGATGTGTTTAATGATGAAATGTCAGCATATTGAGAAAGTTAAAATGCAAATGGGTAAACATGTTTTATTTTATGGAAGAATATAATATGGATGGTCAGAGAATAAAAATTATTAACAATATTTTTAAAAATGGTAAGAATAAAACCATATATAATGTGTGCCATAATGTATATACTGCATGCATTATATGTCTTTGTATTTTTGCAAATATAAATTACATAAAAAAGGAAATTCTTTGCAAATTATGGTTTTTTTATATAGCAAATATCTAAATATATTGGTAAGCTGTTACAAGAGATTTTAGGATTAGGGGAAATACTACTGCTTCATATTTTGATTTTATGGATAAAATTAAAAATATACTGATTAATGAGGGTAATGTTATTGCTTCATTAGATGTGACAGAAATGTACGAACCTGTTGACAGATTGGATTCCATAAAAAATATTGAAGAAGCATTAAAAAGTAATAAGGTTTGTAAATATGTTATAAAATTTGTTATTGATTTTTTACAATTTTTTATGACAACATTGTTGCTTTTTATGAAGGGGGATATTATAAAATGTCTAAAAGTTGATTTATCATTCTGCCTGATGTTGTACAAGTTTGCAATTTTGTTTTGTCTACATATTAAAATAAAATTTTACAGAACTGTAATTTTAAAGATATTATAATTTACAAAAGATATGTGGATGATGTATTGATTCTGGACATATCAATACTATAAATTTGCTTTTGGAGAAATTGAATAATGGCTTGAAATAGACCATTGATAAAGAACAAAACAAAAACATTAAGTATTTAGATTTATTTATTACAAAATATAGTAGTTCCCTAAATTATAAATTAGTAATCAAATCATTGCAAAAACGGGAAATATAAATTGAAATCAAAATTACTAGTTATGCTTAAGATAGCAAGATTTAGAACTTTTTTTTGCATTCTTTGATTACTCTAGCTTGCACTCAGTGGCAATATATATAGAGAGTTTTGCCTGTTAATATACATTTATATAAGTAAATTAAATAATCTGAATAATTTTAGCTTATCAGTCAAGCTCATTTTAATGTTATAGTTGGATTAAACCATAAAGTAGTTATTTTAAAGTATAACTTATTGTTAACATATTATAATTGAAAGATATAATTATATCACAATGCAGTTGTTCCACATATTTATTAGAAATTGTTAGATCAGAAGTTGAACTCTGATAATGTACTATTACTTAAAATATTATGAATCCTCATGCACTCTCATGTCAGATTAAGTTATCAATAAAATAAACACTCAACTTTTAGATATTTAAATCAGTTTTAAATGATTTACTGAGTTTGAATAATGTAACTAATTAGTTAACAGTTTATTTTAAAAATATAATTCTAAATGCTAGTTGGATAATACTCAATTCCTCTATGAATCAGAGTAATTATCTAGGAAACTTTAATTTACTTATTTCTAAATCCTCTTTTTTAATTAGTATGTGTGAGTATGTATGTAGTTAATTTCAATTTAAAGTACTTTCTAGTTTAAAAAAATAATATTCAAAGATAACTTAAAGTTTTTATCTTATACTATTTTTTTGTTGAGAATTTAAAAAAAAAATGTTTTGACAATTTTTTTTATTGCTATAACAGCAATACCATAATATTTCTAACTCTTTGGAAATGAATACAAGGTTAAAACACCTTGAAAGTGCTAAGCCTAATATTTAATTTTGATATTTCTAACTTCAGCACAAGCATTTGAAGTATGGTTTAATTACAATTTTCATTTTAACAAATAATTTCTAAGATGTATAATATGATGCATAGATAGTGTTATCTGGTAGCTTTAATTTTTCCAGACAATAATTAATTGAAATTATATTTAAGTAGATTTGACTTCTCGGCTTAATTAGGTCATATCTATTAGTAGTTTACATGCCATTGTCAATCATATACTTAAATAGTGATCACATGACTTATCATATTTAAACCCTGACTTCATGTATTTTACACACTTCATCTTCACTCTTCATCACTTTAAATAAGCATTCTCCAGTGTATTTTTTTTATAATTACCTTTTATTTTATTAAAAATAATCATCTACTCAGATTTTTCTAGCTTTACCTGATCACTATTTCAAAACTTCTCCAAAGTTAAATACCATTAGTAATCTCCAACAATATATAAATAATAACAGAAGCAATGTATTGTTTCAACAACTACTTAAGACATAAATATTGCTATAACTGTCACTAATTTCCAATTTACTTGTTTAAAACATACTTAAATTATTTAGAAAAGAAGAATTTCATTATTGAATACCAGAATTTTTATATTACTATTCATAACTTTGCAATAGGTTAAAAATAATTTATATGTTTTAATCTACAAGAAATACTAAACAATATATTTCGAAATATTAAATTTTGCTATTCTTTATAAATGTTCTCATCCTAGCTTAATTTGATTATTTATTATCAAATTAGAACTTTCAGCTCAGCTTGTAGGACATTATAATTGGTAAATGAGTTATGAAATCTTAATTATAAATGTATAAACATTTGCTTTAAAAAAACTATTTCATTGTATGACTACATATTTTAAAATAATATAAATCAAATTATTATTGCACTATATTATCTGACAAGAATGAAGGACTTGTTTTACCATTTGTGAAGATTGATATATGATATATTTTAGTTATTATAAATACTTTCTTGCTATGAAACTTTTATGGATGGACAAACATCATTTGTATGCATAAAAAAGAAGTGGGGTTATGGAATATATGACTCTATTTTTTATTAATATCATTTTATGCATTTTACTATGAATAATATCTGTGTTATAGAATATTGTTGGGAAATATTTACTTTATTCTAGTAAAAAAATATAAAAATTATACCTAAATATTTTATACATTGTAAAAGCTTAAACCTGCATTTATATATGTAATATATGTGGGATTGGGGTCAGCAAAGAGATAGCACTGAGAGTAGTGGGTCATGTGAAAGTCTCAGTTTGAATCCCGCATATACTAAATATTTTATCTGTCTTTAAAGATAAAATATAATAAAAAATCAACTTGGTAATTACTTCAATTTACACATTGCTAATAAAAGTCTGTTATATTTAATAGATATGCTTTACTGTTTTTAATAATACTTATTGTCAAAAATATACAAATATAAGTTATTATGTACCTACTGGAATCGGCTTTTCATTTTATAATGCATTATTTATTAAAAAGAAATCCCTGCTCATGATAAAGACATTTGTTATTCAACAACATTTGTATTACTTCATATTGTTTAAATAGAAATATATTTGCTCTTTACTAATTTTTATTGCACAAGGCTTTGAGTTATATTTCCAAAGAAAATAATATCATATATCTGCAGGTTATTTGAAAAATCTATAATGCTTATTATTAATATTCATTTCATTATTTTATAATTAAATTGCTTTGAGAGAAATTACTATATTTGTACTTGAAAGGGTTTTCAGGAATTTCAGTGCTTAATATTCTACATACTTCAGATTTTAATTATTTGTTTGCTACTATTTAATAGTCAATATTCTGCAAAATCTTCAAATATCAAAAGTCTTTGTTAGAGCTATTGTGTTGTCAGCTAGTATTGAAAAACCAAGATTGAAAGACAATTAATTAATAAGTGGTAAAATGATATAAATATTTTGTTCTTAAGATTTATTCATATATGCATTATGTAAAAGATTTTCCTCATGTATTATTTGTGTAGGATTTTAATATGTCTCCTACGTTAGCTCTCATAATATTTTTAGATTATATCTTATTAATTCCATATGGAATTATTTACAACATCAAAGGAAAGAATTCATGAAGCAAATGTTAATTTTTCTTACTAAATTGTTTAGCCACAATTTTTTATGTCTAGCTATATTTTGTAATGATTGCTATATTTTATCAGTTTTGCACCATTTATTTATTGTTATTACAAAAGATAATAGCATTATCTCTAGTTGTATAGTTTGTTTTATTATGCCAGCGAGCTTTATATGTCTTAAGTGATATTTAGCCTAGAATGTTATATTTACGCAATCCTTTTTGATGATTTATTCTCGTATTTTAAGATTACAGACAAGGTACTAATTTTTATTATACCCTTGTATAAGTGTTTATTCTAAAGTTATTTTTTTGCTCTTCTTTTAACTGCTATGATGTTTAACTTGGTGAGATTTAATTAAAGTCATGTATGATACCAACCATGTCTTTATTCTGGCTTTTGGAAATATTTTGAAGGTCATGCATGGTATCATCCATGCCTTTATTTGTGCTCTTGATAAGATCAGAGTAGTATTAATAGTGTTGATACGATAACTCTGCTTTTCCAATGTGTTTTTAAAACATCGATAGAATAATTTTACACTTAAACTTAATTATTTATGTGAATCTAAAATTTATACATCTTTTTTCAAAATCATCTTGTTCCAAGGATGGTAAGATTAATATCGGTTAAAATTATTAAATGCATTTTCTACAGGGGCATATGCAATTGAAAGTGAGATTATTAAAATATGAGAGCTTTGTGAATTTGTAATATATCATATCAAACTTATTTACTCATTTATTTATTAATATTATATTCAATTGTATTTTTATTGTTTATTTTAAACCTGGATAATTATAATTTTTAATTTATTAAAGTAATTTTATTATTATATTTGTCACTTATCCATATCAATAAATATTGTTTTAATTATTCATTTTCGAATTTGTATCTATATTATCACCATCTGCATTCTCAGAAATCAGACAATGCTAAAAGTCACTTTATTAAATTTTATATTGTTGATGTTACGATGTCACCCATGGATATGATTGCTTTATCTGATTTTGGCTGAAGGTTATAAGAGGACCTATTGCTTGAATTTTGTACCCATTATTATGAATGTAATCCTTGTATTCTGTAATTATTTTATTATAAGAGTTTTTATTATTAATTTTAAATATAATAGTTACGTATTAAGATATTATCTCAAAGATGGGATCATATCTTTTTTATTAATAACATTTTTTAGGATCACATTCGTTGTTGATATAAGAACTTAAAAAGAAGAATAAAATGATATCTGCTTATTAAACACAGTATTGCAGCAAGAACACTGAAATTTCAACTATTTTAGAAAGAATTATTTTGCTCGAGATGTGAATTACTTAAAAAATAATAATTTTGCCTGACATTTTAATTACTTAGGAAATAAGTATTTTGCTTGATTATGATATCTGATTTACTTTGATGAAGAAATCTGACTTACTTAAAAGGATTTATTTAGATTAATAATATTTTATGTAACATTTGCTGCCGAAGATTATATTGCTTAGAGATAATATCAGAACACTCTCCTGAATAGATTCTTTTGTCTAAGAGCAGCATTAGAGCTAGCCAACAATTTCACTAGAGGAATCTTAGCTCTAGCTCCAATCAAGATTTGATTTATAAGTACTGAAAGAGAAAGAATTCAAAATCTCTATTGTAGCTCACCTCAATGAAGAGTCAGGAATCCAGACACTACATCTAACATACCAACTCAAAAGTCAGCACTTATAAATTAAAGCTTGATTGGAGCTAGTGGTAAACTCCCTCTTAAAAGTAAGTTACACAATGTGTTGTTTTATTAATTATTATTATCAGTGTACCTTTGAAGGATCAAACCCATATAGCTAGTTGGTTTGTAAGGCTAGATTTGAAGATATTTATGTGTCTGAAAAATTGATAGTAATGTATTAGATAAGTGCTGACTTTTGAGTTGGTATTTTAGATCTAGTATCTGGAGTCCTGGCTCCTAACTGAGGGGGGCCATAAGCTTGAAACCAATTGGTCTGTTGCTATGTGAATTATATTTGGAAACCACTTAGCTACAGGCATAATATATATAAAAATAAATTACACCTATTCAAAATTATCAATATAACCAAATCAGACATAAAAATTTACTATCTATGATTTACCTAATCAAACCAAACTTCTCAAATGTAAAAATAATACAAAACCAATACCTAGGATGACTTATCAAAATTTAAATCAACATTTCAATCATTTTCTAATATATTTATTGTACTTTTTGTATGAGGATCATGCTAATATATATATCCAATTAAAAAATCGTAGATGTATGTATATTTAAAAATTTTAAAAACACAACTTTTATAATAATACAATATTATTAGATGTGTAAAATATTTAAAATAAAAATATCCAGGCTTATGGGAAGATCATATAAATAAATTGAAAACGTGACTAATAGAAATTTCTCAATATAAAAAGGGTAGTGTAAGAGATAGACATTATATAATTGAAAATAAATCTTTTGACAATAAATTATAAAATAAATACCACAAACTAAAAGTATAAAATATTAGATAAATAACAATTTCCATGTTTAAATTTTTTAAATCTTTCAATGCAAGAAATATAACCTATATATTATAAAATATAATATAAATTACCTTTATATTTTTATTGGACAGTGAATTTTTTTTTAATTTATGGAGTATGTGATTGAAATATGGATATTTTAAAACTCTGTATCTTTTTTTTTTTTTATAAAATCTCAGTGGACAAATAAAGCCAAATCACGGCTCAACAAATGTAATTTTGTTTTAAAACCAAAAATTTTATAATTTTTGTTCAATCTAACTGCCATCTATAAAAACTAGATTTGGAATTTGTGATTGAAATTAAAAATAAATATTTAATTTAAGATATACAATGAAAAAGCATTATCTACTCTATTATGAATATATAATAAGTAAACTAGATGTAACTATTATGCAATAATAATAGAAATATATGTAAAAGCATTAATATTAATTGAAGTTTTAATACATTGATAGATAGTTTCAAAATCCTATTATTTTTTTCATTATTTTCAAAAAGACAGTGTCACACTGCTCAAATATAATTATTATGGCTTGAATTTCATTTAAATTGAAATAGCTCTCTTTTATAGAAGTAGAACAAATGAAAAGTATCTTAATTCAACATTAAATGTAAATAAGATAAATTTGTTGTTGTTTTTGTTAAACATTTCTTTCAATATAAAAAGCTATTAAAGAGTTGTGTTAGATTAATTAAGATAGTGATATGATTTACTATGACAAATGTCAGTTTCTATATATTAAGGAATTATATATATATATATATATATATATTGTGCCCTTATCTATAGGTCATAATAAGGTAGAATGGTCAATTGCTAAAAAAATTTAAATTTTAAGATATGTTTGTAAGATATATGAATAATAGTAGGATCGATTAGATCTTATAGTACAATTTAAGGCTGAAAATTACCTGGTATGTAAAAGTGTAATGGATTATTTTAGAGAAACAGTTAAATAAAGCTTAATTATATCCTTGCTTATGGTTGTAAAAGCTGGCCATATAAAATAATTCAGCTATGAATAGTTAAAAAATATATTATTAATTCAAGTATGATATTTTAAAACTAATAAATTAAATAAATGCTATATGTAGTGTTATAATTATAATTAATATTCAAATTTAATCTAATATATTTTAAGATAAACTTTATGATGGTGAGAATTATATTTAGTTCTACATTTTTAAATTATTTTCCAAATTTTTATAAAAGATATCAGTTTTAGTAATTTTGACCGAGACGTAAATTAAAAAATCATCTGATAAAGTTAGTAATCATGTGACTGTATATTATATACCTTCACACACACGCTTGTTAGAATATAATAATAAAGTTTGTGAATTATGGAACTAAATGTAATTGCTGTCTATCGTTGAAATGAATGTTGAAATATTAAATAGTTATTTTAAATGTTTAAATGATGTAATATTTAAGTAGTGTTTAAAAGTTGAATACAGTTAATAAAAAAAAATTAAATATTTTATTTAAATAAAAACAAGATAAATTAAATATTAATATTAAAATAGATATTAAATGTTATTTTAATAATTGTTTTAAAGTGTAAATAATTTTGATAAAACTATAATTGAGTTTAAAAATACTATTCTAAGTAATATTTTGAAACATGACATCATAAATTCTTTATTTTAAAAAGGTTTAATCTATTATAAAACTAAAATGTGTAAATTTGTTCGCGCTAAAAAAGTCATTAACCAATCAACGGAGGTATTTTAGCAGACAAAATATAAGAATTAGACGGAGCGGGAGAAAGTAATGTGTAAGTGAAGGAGGGAGTAACATATTTTTTTAGCTGTATAATATCGTAAGCTAGAAAAGTAATATAATTTTAAAATTTTGTATTTGTTTTAAAAGTTTTTTAAAATATAATATTTTGAACTACCTTTACATGGAGGGCTAATTTTTAAAAGTTTTCTTACCAGAATATTTTATTCAAGTTTAGCCAAAACCTTACAGTAAAATGGAAATACTACAGAAAACAGTATATAGAAGTTATGATAAAGGAAAAATATTTGTAAAGTGCCTTGATACAGCTTTATTTATGCTCAACCAGAAACTTATTATTGTAACTCAGAGGAATATAATTTGGACGCTATACGGAAAACTTAAAAGAGAAGTTATTTGCCGTCAGGAAAAATTATGACGCACAAATTTACAAGGCTACTCTGAAGTTATTTTATTCTTCTCTATGGAAAAATTAAGATATGTATATCATAAAGAAAAAATTATGTAAAAGTTATAACAGAGAAAGAATGTTTGTCCTTTTTAAAGGAAACATTACAAAGTATATATAGTTTTCAGAACTTTAAAAGAAAGGAAAAATTACTGAATAATGATAGGACAGAGTCATTATTTTTTTTAAAAAAAGGAAAGAAAAAACTTTATCTAAGAAGAATTAAAATATTATAAAGTGTTCATTATAAAAATGCTTAATAAAGATAGAGATTAGGAAAATGGAAATTTAAATTACTTAATGAAAATGGATCCATGGAGATAGAAAAATTTACTGAATATTTAAATCAAAGTACATAGAAGATGCATCATAAAAGTCGCATGGGAAAATATTAGCAGAAAATATTAGAAGAGAATATGTAGACGTTTTCTTTACGGGATTAACTAATATCATAATTAATAATTGTATTAAATATTATAAAAACCAAGGATTATCATTCATGAATATTTATTGAACGAAGTAATATTTGTTTTGCCTTAAAATTTAACAAGCAGGGAGAAGAACATTAAGTGACTGAAGAAGAAATAATAAACATTTTTTTTTTAGCTTTAGTATGAACAGTTTTCAAGAAAGTTTGATAAAGAAGTACAGTAAATATAGTTTAAATATTTTTTACTAATTTATTTAGAATATAAAATGTTAAGTGAGATTAGGGAAAACATATAAACATAAATTTAGTAATATTAAGATTTAAATATAATAGCTTGATAAAATTATAGAAATAGTGTTTAAAATAAAGTGTATGGATGTGAATCTTATATCTACAAGGATCAAATGGATGGTGAAGCCTACGGAACGTGATTGAGGAGATAAAGGTCGTTTGGTAATTTTAATAGTTGTTTATAATGCATAATGTATTTTTTTAGATCATCTATTGACTAAGAATGGAGTGTGAAAGTTTAAATTATATGTACACACTTTATACAACATTTTTAACATATTATGAGATAGGAGTAATTCGGAATATGCATGCAATAATTTATTTAAAGTATATTAATAATATAATTTAACAGAACAATTGTGTGATTCTTTTGAACTTTCATGTGATAAAGTATTCAGATATTCAAATAGTTTGTATATGATTAAATATACGGAGGAAAGTAGTAAAAAGATTTTCTTATAGAACAGTGGAATAGTTTTAAAATAAATGAATTTTATTATTGTTAGTAATGCAGATATGTATTTGTCGATGTACAGTATAGAAAAAATCTTGAGAAATAAGATCAGATAGTGACTTGGAAGTACTAGTGGAAAGGAAACCAAGATGATGTTTTTTTTAAGAAATAGGAAAAATAAAGGATTTGGATCATATTTAGTTTTGTGTGATTTCAGTATAGTTAACTAAGCCCTATGACTGAACACATATAGTTTGGATAGTGTTTTTGCATATCTTTAAACTTTTGATGTTATAATAAAGCTGAAGAAATAGCTTTAGCATCGTTACTATGATAGAGGTTGGTAGACAGGTAAAGGTCACTCCTCTATAGTGTCTTTTAACTCACTGTGCCATGATTGTCAAGATATATGACGAGTAATATTCTAGTTGTATTTTGATCCTATGCATCTATCTTCGCTATCCTTATTTTGTGAATCTGCATCAGTCAGAAAGATATTTTCAAAGAAATAATGAATAAAATAGAACTGAAGATATAATATCGTTTGTGTAAGAATAGTTTATTTGCTTGAATGTATAGAATTGTGTAACTTTAAAATTGAAAGTCCAAAATATCATAAAGAGAGAAAGAATCATATAATACATTGTAAAATTAATTCAGAAATGAATATAAGATTTTGAAAAGAAATCTAAACCAAGTATTTTAAAAGTGATAATAAAATTTGAATGAATTTTTTTAATAATATTTAGAAAATAAGTATTGCATATTTATTAAGAAAATAGTCCAATAATGTACAATAAACATATACTTGTGCATTGTAGATTAATTGTTGTAATTATATCATCTGAAGTAAGGCTTAAATGAGAATATTAGGATTAATAAACATCGGATAATGAACAATAAAAATCTAATACCGAATGTAGAACAATGTTTTGACTTTGTAAGATTCCATACAACCAATATAAAACTAAAATTTGTTATTTTGTAGAATTTTATTACGAATGTAAAATTTTGTAGAAAATGTAATTTTAATAATATTAGGGATGAGAAGTGTTTGTGATAATCATATAAGAAATGCATTTTGTAATAAGCTAACAATAATAATAAATCAAGTAATAATACTGTATTTTCTTAAGTGTTAAAAAATAAGATTTAACTAGAAAAAAATAAATAATATTTTGATTTCATTTTATAAACTAATAAATTAAGTTGAGATATGAAAGTAAGGGATATCCAATGTACATAGTGTAAAAATATTGTTAATTTATTTATGTTGTTAATAAACTTTGTTTTAAAATTTATTTTAAAGTTTTTGTGTCCGAGTTGTTATTTCTCCACATGGATGCATGAAATCACAATACATTTATAATTGAAACAGACATATAGATTTTGCACAAAAAGGTAAACATAAAAGTGTTATAATAATTTTGAGAATTTATTGGTATGTTAAAATTAAAAGATCATAATTTTATATTATTTATTAGTTATAAGTCGGTTGCCACAATATTACATTAAATTATATGCTAATGTTGCCACACGTATTCTGTTGTCAGATTGTTAAAATACTACCACATACGTATTTATTTATTTCATTTAGGAAGAAATAAGATTATATTATATTTATTATTGTTATTATTATTTTTATTATTTTTAGTTGATGTGTAGTAGATTATGACATAAAATTCCCTTTTCATATTTTACTACCGTAATTTTAAATCAGTTAGAATACAATTTATGAACCTGAGATTTTATTTATTTTACTTCATTTTATTTAATTGAGCTAGATTCTTGTTATAAAGAAGATTAAGATATGATTATTATTTTAATCGTAGTGAATAGAGCTCAGAAAGTCGTAAGAATACTATGAGTTAGTTATTTGGTATAGTAAAAAGGGGGAATAGTGTTCTTATGCCATTGAGGTAGTATTGTGTGGATAATGGCTCAATGTAGTCTATCTCGTTCCCCGTATTGTCACTCTATGTCTCATGAAAATAGTAAATATTTGTTAATTCATTTTAAAAATTGAACCGTATTTGTATTTTAAAATTAGAGCTAGTAATCATTTTAATTAATGCTGAATATTTCATTTATTTATTTGTTAACTGAGCTAGAACCCGTAATATTCATAATAAACAGTATATTTTGGGGGTGAGAACGTGCGGGGGGAGGTTAGAATATATATATATATATATGATTTCATATTATTATTATTTTCAGAACATTTCTGTGCAAGAACAAGTACTTTCCTCAAAGTGTTCTCTTTCTCAAATCATGGGAATGTGGGTAAGATTTTAAATCAGTTTTATCTTTTTGTTTCTCCTCATACATAAATTCTATTGGTTGAAAAGTTTTAAATTTTATTTTGTCTTCCAATAGCTTCTTCCAAATGTTGTTAATCTTTTTTAATTTGCACCTTTCATTTATGCTCTTGGGTCTTTTAAACTTCTCAACCAATAGAATTTAAGTATGACGACAAACAAAAAGATACAAACGATTTAAAATCTCACATGCATTCCTATGATTTGAGAAAAATAACTCTTTGAGGAAGGTACTTGTTATTGTACCAAAACACCAGCTATTTAGCTATTTTACTACACGGAATATCCCAAAAATAATATTAATATGAAATCATCATTTATTCAAGAAAATATTAGAATTAACATATATATATATATAATGAGTATACCTTTGGTGTTATGCACCATATTCATCGATCTTCATATTTAAGCTATAAATATAGTATGCCTAATATTATCATCTTCTAATTATGCACTGGTATAAATTAATTAAATTAAGGATATTGTAGTTGAAGAATTCTATTGTTTTATAATGTAAAAAAGTATATAAACATTGTTACATATTATAATGACAATTTTTTGTCTTTTCCAATGTACACAAATATGTATCAATAAATTTTGTCTGAAGTTGAGAAAAGATAATAAAATGAATAATATACTTCAAATAAAATCATTAAATTCATATATATATATATATATATATATATATATATATTCATTTCCAATATTCAAAAAGTACTTTCAAAATAGTATAAACTTATAATAATCTTGGAAATTATTTTTGTTTAAAAATGTCAAAACATTGGGCATGCATGTATGTGCATGTAAACATATGCATAAATTCACAAACACATTACCACATACATCCACAAACATCCACAAACACATGGGCAAATATATATGTATTTATACTGAAGACATTAAGAACATGGTTCAGCAATTTGTAAAGTTTGAAAATTAAAAAAACAAACAAAATAATATTCATAATATTTCATGTTTGAGTGATGAAGATTTTGATAGAATCTTCCAAGGAAGAATATTGATGATAAATAAGGAGCAATCATCAATGATAATTCTGAATGTTGTTTATGACCCTTAAAATAATAATAAAATAGTAGTAGTTTTATTTCCAACTAAACCTTATAATTAGCAAAGTGTTTTAAACATTAAATTAGTAATTAAACACTTCAAATTAAGCAAGCAACATTTTATTTTTAAAATGCTATATTTGCATATGTGAGAAATCATATATATTATTTGTAAAATTTGTGTGCATATATATGGATTTTTGCTGTTCTTTGGCAATTTAAATATTGACTTCTAAATAAATGATTACGCAGTTTTTTTTAAAAATCATTTAACACAGGAAAGTTACTTATTTTATATTCAAAATTGATTAATTTAAACAAAATTGTAAAAGAGCAAAAAAAAAAAAACAACTTCCAAATATAAGACAAAATTTTTTATATTTTAAATTAAAAAATGGAAAAAGATTGTTAATAGTCAGGATAAATTTAGGCTTTTAGAGATATTGATATAATCTAAAATAAATTTTAAATACAATCAAAATGGACATCTTTTTGTTTGCTATGGAAATGTTTTAATCATAGCACATTTATTTAAGTAATAGATAATATTACCAGACAAATCTATCGTCATACATCCTAAATTAATTACTTCAAATAAAACTATACATCTTTACACATTTATTATATAAAACTATTTTGAAAAAAATTATTAATAAAATTTCTGATGTAAGATTTAAATATATATGTAAACTTATAAATAAATATTAGAAATTACAGTAATTAAAATTTATTAAAAAGAACAAAAAATATAAACATCAGCGCTCCATATAAACGTCAATTTGAAGTGCTGACATTTATATTTTTTGTTCTTTTTAACAAATTTTAAGTACTGTATTTTCTAATATTTATTTATAAGTTTACCTATATTATTTTGAAGAAATAAAGATATCGATTTGTAGTATTATATATATTGAAGCTAAATATATGTATCTACATATTACAGTGGCATATGGGGATAGGTTAGCTATAATTTATAACAGTAAATATAGATGGAGAGATATTTTGGCAATTTCTGTAATGATATGTTATCTAAAAGCCTCATTATGGTGCATGGGTAAGGAAGACAGGAAATATATTAATACTAATAAAATCAAGTCATATATTATGTGTCTTAACTTAATAAGCTTATATTACAAATCTAATATAACCAGTGTGCTAACAGTTCTAAACATGCTTTTCTGATAAATACCACATGAAACAGCATTTAAAATTTCTATCTAGAATTATCCTTAGCCCCAAACTGGTTGTGAGCTAATAGCTCTCATCAGTGAGGTGCTAGGATATTCAAATATTAACTGGATTCAAAATACCAAATCAAGCCTAGCCTTTATCTAATACTTAACTATTAAATACGCCTCCTACATTTAATGCTAAATTATATCATGGTGAGCATGGAAAAAAATAAAATAATATGACTCTTTATACCTCTCAAGGCTATATATATATATATATATATATATGTGTGTGCGTGTGTGTGTATTCATAAGTATAAAGTAATTTAGAGAATATATTCTGAAATTAATGGAACATTTTAATAATTTCCAAAAGATACTTAAATGGTTATATGTTCTTTAATCTCAAGGGCAAATATAACAGTGACTTTGTAAATATGATGTGTTACCAGAATGTATTATTGTGATAAGTGAATGAAAAATAAATGAATCAAAATACGAAAATAAATATAATTAAATCATTTACATCTTTATTTACATTAATATAAAATAAAATAAAAAATTAGAGTGAACAAAGGACAACTTAATTGTTAGATAATTCATCAATTATTTACATTTTGTTATTATACTTTACATAAAAAAAATAAGATAAATATCAAGATGAATAATTTGCATAAATTACTGCTGAATATCTGGAAAGTGAAAACTAAACAAGGGTTATTATTATTAATTCTTTAAATATATCAAATATTATATTACAGATTAACATCACATATGTGTTTCTTGAATATTTGATTAAATACCAATATACATTTACATCAATTGTATTTAATTATTTATACAATAGTACAGTTAAGGCCTCATCATCAAAAGATTAACTAAACCGCAACTCAGGGTAAATATCTCAAAATATATGTATACCTTAAACTAAATAAAGATGAATTCATCATCTATTTATTCCTAAACATAATTATATGAATATCTTAACATAAAGTAACAGAAAGGGTGAATCTATCTTTAAGTAAATATATTCCATCCAGACCTAAAATAAAATACTATCTTTAAAAATGATGTAGATATGAACTAATAGAATGTAATGTAATAACATTGAACCAAAACCCATGTTATCCGAGAAATACAGTATTTAAAAATTTCAATTTATTAAAATATTATTGTCTCAAATATATAAAATATGCTACTGTCTATATAATTCACTCATTTGCGCATTACTTTATTGTATATTTACCCCCCCACATATATATATATATATTGAACCGAGTTCGAATATGTCCATTCGAAACACCAGCCTCTTAGGCAGAGAAGAGCATACTCGGAGAATATGTATGCCCAAACGATAGCTATAAAGTATATAACTAGCATTACATTTCCAGGACATAGCTTCTTCTCGGCTGTTGAGTTCAACACCAAGTTCAAAGCACTTTTTTTTTGTTTGTGTATAAACACGGGTGCCAGCTGCTTATTCTAAAAGAATACTAAAAGAATAGACAATGCACTTTGAACAGTGGCCACTAACTCAACGCCTAAATCCATGACTAGCTCAGCTATTTGTAATCACTAATAGATTATACTTAATTAGTGATTAAAAGAATTGATAAAAGAATTTGTTAAAAAGAATTGACCGACAAATAAAGTTTAATTTGAAAGATAATTTATTATCTAACATTTATTTACTAAATTTAAACATTTTATACTTCTAATAAAACACACGCATATTTTAAATTAACATTCTAAATAGTTTAAATATTCTTGAATATTTTCATAACAGAACACTGGGAATTTATCTACTTTGACTAATAATATTGATATAAGGATCACGCTCATATTAACTCATGCACACACATAATAATGATAATAAAGAACTACATAGCATTTGAAATTTAATCACACGCATCAATAGTTCATTTATGTATGATATAGAGTTCATATAATTAGACTCTTGAAAGATTCATACAAATTAATGCAATGCAATGGCTATTACAGTATAAATGAAATAAGCAAATGTTTTACCTAGGCTTTTGAATATTGACGTAGAATTTTGTTCTTTGGAGGCTGCTTTCGGTGAAAATGTTTCCATTATGAATGCTTACCAGCCAGCTGGGACATTTCCATGCTGAGTTTCCTGATTTTCATGATTATTACTATCGGAGACAATTAGATACTGACGGAGATTTTCTAAGATGTTAAGCTGATATTATTTCACGGGCAGATCTGCTGTTTTCTAGGACATCTGGGCTGGAGATAAACGTGCGTTCCTAAGATCTTCTCAACACTGCATTTTGTTTGTTAACTGCTCAATTAATTTCTGAACTGCACTCACTCAATAAATTTGTGAACTGATTACTGTCCGATAAAAAAAAATCTATTTATATCTGCAACGTGTTGTCGAAATATTCCTGGCAAAGATCTGTTGTCGAATTCCAGTGATAATCATTTAATAAACGTGTTTTGAAAGATTGCTTAATTAGTAATAGCCATGCACAAACATTGTTTTATATCAATTAATAACCATTGCCATGTTTTTTAATGATAATCTTCTTTAACTTTCATTTATTTATAATAACATTTATTCTATTGTTGACACTCTCACATATATATGCACATATATTAGTTTTAACATTATTTTTTCTTGAATGAAAAGAGATTGGTATGTTTTTCTTTAACGAAAGATTATTTTAATAATATAATTTTAGATAAAATTATATGTGCCTAGATCAATATAGGTATAATA